>VZRU01014835.1:196413-218781 GCA_013398155.1 Pedionomus torquatus
AAATAATGTAATACCATGATTGACAGCATTAGTAGAAACTTTTGTTTCAACTTAGGAACAACAGAAGTAAATATCAACAGGAGAGGAGAATGCATAGTAAACTTGGGGGAAGATTGCTCACTGCTTATGGAAGAAAAACAGTGTTTGTAAAAGTTTTATGGATATATGGCATATGTAGATTACGTAGTGATTGACAGAGCATTGGTTGACATACAACCCAAACCTGACCTTTTAATAAATAATGCTTTTTTAATAAAAAAAAAGGAAAAGATCGAAACAAACCATATTCTCATATTCTTTCAAATATTCCCAGACAACTCTTCAATTTAAAAATAAACAAAAACCCCAAAACCAAGTAACCCAAATAACCAACCTTCCTTTTTTTATACAAGTTTCTACAGGTCACAAAAGGCTGAAAACTCTGTACTTGTGTATGGCTCAACAAAAAGTATTTGGAAATTATAATTTGTGGACAAATGGTTCCAGTTCAGCAGTCTACATTTGTTATCAAAAGCAGCAATTGGAGAAATCTTGTGCAAAGGAATAGTCCCATAAACCCAGGAGCTTTGTTGAGCAACATTTCTTGTGTAGCAACTTACCTAAGAATTCACTTAACTCTTGGATAGATCTGAATTTTCTTTGAAGTTTGCCCTGTAGTGGAGAACACTGGGTTTTGGTACCTAGTAAGAAACTAGGTGCTGTAAAATATGACTTCTTTTTTATTCTCTTTTTGTGTTTTTCTTCTTCTTTAATTAGGGCTTGTGAAGAACTGGTCAAGACTCTGGGCTTTGATTGGATTATGATGTTTATGGAAGAACATCTGCATTCCACTACAGTCACAGCAGCCATGAGAATTCTTGTGGTCTTGTTGAGTAATCAGTCCATCCTTATAAAGTTTAAGGAGGGTCTCAGTGGTGGAGGCTGGCTCGATCAGACAGATTCCGTCTTGACTAATAAGATTGGTACTGTGCTAGGTATGGTATCTCAGCCCCCTTGTGACTGAAGGATTGTGTGGGAATGCGTGTGTGTATGTGTCGAGGTGGGAGTTATTGTATGGCTACTGTCTGGCAGATGCATCCCTTCTGTTACTGTTTTCTGCTGTCATCACATGCCTCTGCACTTTGTTTTTCTTACAACTAAGAATTAGATTTCCTAGGCACAAGAGAGCAGTTAATACTAAATGGCCCTTCAGTAGATGTTACGCATACTTTGTTGTAGTTCAGTATTACCTTGTAAGCTACATGAAGCCTCTGTAGCTTATCAGTTTTTTCTGTTATCACGGTAACTTAAAGTTCCACAGGCAGATACATCTGAGCTAGATGCAGAGGTGGCATAGCATAGCATCTTATGTACACAGCTAATAAAAGTGCAGTAACATTTACTTGTTTGTTTACTTTTATTAATTTGGGCATTATACGTTGTTATACCTCAGCTGCTCTGTCTAGTGAGTCTTTGGTGAAGTATATTTACCTGTGTAGGCAGGTGTAGTGGCTATTTCCCATGGACCTGTTGGGTTTTTTTTAGTCAAAATAAGATAGTGCTTTTCACATGAACGTCCCTTCAGACCCTGATGCAAACCCAATGGTGCTAATAGTACTTTCAACTTAATTTTTGTTTCTAAAATGACTCTACAAGGAGCCACCACTCTGTGTTGCAGCAGTATATTATCTGTTTCTGTGCTAAAGATTTTTCCAAATGGGTTTATTATAAGGAAGTAATTGTGAACTGTTACTGAAGTGATCGTCCTTCAGGAAGAGGGCTTTTCTACTTTGTCTCTTTGAAATCTGTCAGAGTATCTTATGCTATCTTGTTATTTTTTGCATAAATGAAACTGTCTGTAAAGCCTATTTGCAGTGTTTTCCCATAATATATCCCTCAGGATATCCATGTATGAAAATAGGATGGCTTTTTGCATTATTAATGAGTTGGTAAGGTTAAGGAAAACAGTTTTTCTGAAACCAAATTCTATATGTAAATATTTATTGTTAGCATACTATAGTATCTGTTGTTTGGCTAATTCTGAATAGGTCCTGTATTTTATTAAATAAACAATTTTTGCACATCCGTGTGCCTTTAAATTTGAAAAACATTGATATTTTAAAGAATTGACTGTTCTTTATTCAGTATCCACTTCAAATGTCCAGTAACATAAAAACCATCTTCAATCACAAAATTTTGCTAAATAAGATTTTGTTTTACAATCACATTTAGAAAGCATTTGTAGAGTTTTCCTATTTTTCTTATTTATAGTATCACTTCAATGGAATCCTAGCTAGATTCAGACCAAACAGATATTTTTTAAACCTGTGTCTCATCAGATGTTAGTGACAAATTATCTAATTTCTAGATTCTGTGTTTTTTAATAAATTGCAACACACTGGACCCAAGATTTCTCATGAAACCAAATATGATCCTCCTTTTTTTTTTTTTTTTTTTTTTCCTCTCAATGTTATGATTGAATTCTGCAACTTTGTAGCATAGATTTTGTTAATCTAGTTCCTGGCATGTGTTTTCTGTTTAAAAAGTCAGTTTCTGATGGAAAGAGTATCTATATTAAAAACAACTGATTTCAGGTAGTGTCAGAAAAATGTCTCATTGTGCTGATGCAGAGACTTCCTTCTTCATTTGAAAATAAGCGTTTCTGTTCTCCTGGTGTATTTCTTTATTTTTTAATAGGAAAATGAAATACCTAGGTAGAAGCAGGGTCACAAAAGGTGAATTTTGTGCCTCTAGCAGCAGTTAAGATAAAATAAAAGCACTGAATGCTTCATACCAACTGATTAATCAGTGCCAAAAAAGCTGAAACAAGATTCCTCTGAGACACTGGAAACAGAATTAGCTGCCCATTGGCTTAAATGGGGCATTAGATTGCTACTTGGTAATATAAACCTGTAACTGAGATTAAGGTGGTACTTCCCTCTCAGGCAGTGAAATATCTCCCTCCCCCCCGCCCGGGAAGCTTGAGTGTTTTAGAAGTCTGAAGTTGCAGTTACAGTCAGAAAATGGCTGTGTGTGTATGCAGTAACATTAGGCAGTCTGTATGGAGCAGTGTCAACTATGTGGTACTGAAAAGCAATAATTTCCTTTTTTTTTTTTTATTGATAAAGTTAGACATCTGAAGCAGAATTGTGAAATATGTGTGTAGTAGTCAGTATGCAGAGGTTCACACGTTCCTTTTTTGCAGTGTTAATTTCTGAGGAGGTACCCTGTCAAGTCCACTTCTTGAGTGAGGGAGTTTTGTAGGCATTTGCCTATTGATATTGTTTACTTTTTGTTTTTTTTTTTTTTTTTTTCATCTTAGGGTTCAATGTCGGCAGGAGTGCTGGTGGCAGGTCAACGGTCCGGGAGATAAACCGGGACGCTTGTCACTTCCCAGGCTTTCCTGTTCTGCAGTCCCTTCTGCCAAAGCACACTAACGTACCTGCACTCTATTTCCTCCTCATGGCCCTTTTCCTTCAGCAGCCAGTCACTGAACTGCCTGAAAACCTGCAGGTCAGTGCACCGGTCACCAGCAGCCGATGTAATCGGGGTTGCCAGGTAGGGATTATCTAGTAAGATATAAATGTTATTCTGTCTGTCGTGCAAAAAAATAATGGATTAACCAGGCACCCTCCTTCTCTGCAGCTGATTCACAGTCACGNTGAGCTGGTTGGGGTGGGTGGACAAAATAGGGTGGGAGTATATGGAAGCCAGCCTGTTACAACGTAGCTGTTGCTGTTGTCTTTCTGGTCTGTTTTGGGGTCAAATGAGAAGCAAGGTTCACTTTGTGCTTGCTTTGTTGTTGTTTGTTGTATTTTTTAAAAGAAGCGGGTAGTTGCTGTGTTAAAAGAGTTCACGTGGTTACAAACAAGTTAGCTTTTATTTCAGAAAAAATCTCTGTTTTTGTAGGGAGGCACCTCAGTTGTTGCTGGAAAACTATCATTGTTCTTATCCTGAACAGTTTGATTTTGACTTGTTCTAGTTGTACGTAAATAAGTAGACATTAAGTGGTCTACAACAGAGTCCCAGGAAGCCTTAGTGAACTGTTCTGTGGAGAAAAGCCATGGAAAGATGCCTGTTTAAAATGAATGCAGTGCTAACACAGGGAGTGTGAACTGGAAAGGAAAAAAATTCAGACCAGAAGGTATTCTGCCTGCCTGTTTTCTGCAGAGGAATACTTGCCAGCACGTTCAGCACTGTGCTACAGTGAAGTAGTCACGAAGCTCTCCTGCTTACAGTATTGTTAAATGAAAACTCACTTTAACTTTTTGGACTTGCTGGAAAATGCAGCTTGGTTTGTTTGTTTTTCTATGGGATGCCATGTGGGTTTTACTGCAATGTGCAAGTGAAGTAAACTGAGGTGATTGTGAAGCCTTGTGCAGGTCTCTTCTTGTTTCCAAACACTTAAGTTCTTTGAGAAGGTGAGAGTTGCAGTTAAATTAGCCCATGGTTAGATGGAATTTTCTTCAGTGACATAGGTCATGTGATCTTCGTATGAAACTTTTGGAGATAAAGTTTGGAGGATGTGAAATGATTCAGTTTTTTATATACTTTCACATGAGCGTATTGTAGGTATAATGAAAAGCAGTATCAAATTGCACAGAAGAAGGGATTATTTCACGTCTTCTTTCTTCTGTTTTGCCTCTTACAGTTTGATTTAGACTCTATTTGGACATTCATATTTGGAGTTCCTGCCTCGTGTGGCACTGTTACCTCTTCAATACACAGTGTTTGCACAGAAGCTGCCTTCTTGTTATTGGGAATGCTGAGGAGCATGCTGAATTCTGTAAGCATAAACAATTTTGCTCATGTTTGAATATACAGATTTGTTCCAGTTTTTCACATAGTCAAAAAAGGAAAGGTGGGATATTGTGAGTGTCACAATAAACCCAGCTGTGAGGTAGGCTCATAATACTTGGTTGAAAACCATCATTGTCAGTGGGTTATTCTATCTGACTTTATTTTTCATTATCCATAGAAAAATTAGTGACTACAAAATTAATGCTGCTTTTTCACAAAATGGCTGGACTTTGTGTTTTGCTACAATTGAAACAAGAAAGCAGAAGGACAAAATGCTCTTGGCAGAGATCATTGAATTTCTTACCTGATTAACGTCATGAGGGAATATTCAAGACTCTATATCCCATCTGCTCAGAGCTATGCGAGTTGCAGGTTTCGTGCATGAAGCTTCCACATGCAGAGAAGTCCCCTGACTATTAATAGCCACATGCTGGAGGAAATTATTTACTGCCAGAAATATGTGTTATCTTCTCATCTTTGAATCTAATGTGAAGAGCAGTGAAAGTTGGCTTCTCAGTAGGAAATTTTTGTATTTCCTTGGAGCCAGAGAGCATGATCTGCTGAAAATTATGTCATGAAAAGTTTGAAAAGCAGCAAGTGTTCAATTATGGCCTGTTTAGTAGTCATGTGTTTGCAATATGCTCTGAGAAGCATTGCTTGCATGTCTCTCCCATGTTAACATGTTCAGAAGCATCTTCTGGACTTACATACTGGTTATGTGTACGTGACCTGCTGCAGTATACCTTCCAGTCATTGTGTGTTCTGTCTCCTGCTGGTGACCTGCTGTGCCATGTGTTTGATCTTCACCTGTTCAGACACACTGTGACATGCTGTCTGTTGCCTTGCTGTCTTCTGCTATGTCATCAGGTGTATGTTCAGATGTGCAATCACATTTTGGGGTGACGTGAGTTGAGGTCATGTTTACCAACATGTTATCATTACATGTTAGGACATATGTTTTGTCTTATGGTCAGTCGTGTGTTGTAAATGTGGCCAGACTCCTATCTTTTACATGCCTGAACACATGCTCAGGCATACGTTACTGTCATGTACAGCTGCCATGTGTTATTGCTGTGGGTTTATCACATGCTCAGTCACACATCTGGTTACATTTCGTCATGTGGTTGCAACTTGTTATGAGCCTGTTTTATCATGACATGTCCTGTTGTGAGGTTTGTCAAGTTCTGCTACCTGTTGCTTAGGCACTTGTGATATGATGATAAGCTGCCATGTGTTCAGTCACGTTTGCAATGGCTTGTGCGTGTTCTCTTAGCACACATTCTTGTCACCTGTTGCAGACACGTGGTTTGGACATGTCGTTTGTGTTTGTTAGAAGTTGGTGGCTTGTTCAATTTACACATTCGGGAGGCAAGATTAACCATGTGTTTGGTCACATGTTTGGTCAGGTGGTCGTACAGTGACATGCTCAGATACGTGCTCTGTCACATTGGGTTAGGTTTGTCGCATGTTGGCTCAAACATTTTCTGTCACTTGTTTGATCAGATACTAGATCACATGTTCGGACACCGTGACTTTGGTCGTGTTTTCTAGACACGTGGCTTGGTCGTGTTTCTGCCAGTTGCACACATTTGACGTGTCCTGGGTGTGTTTTTCACACTTGGTCACGTGCTTGGCCTCGTGTTCAGTCACCTCTTTCTGCTGTGCTTAAACAAGTCCTTGTCCTTGTGGTCGATCACATTTGGTCCCATCTTTAATCATGTGTCATGATGATGTGTTTCATTGCATGTTTGACCCTACAGCTCCTCTTCCTGCAGCTCCTTTCTGAAATGAACATTATTCAATTAGTGCCATCTGTGCTAATATGCTGTTTGTTTTTCAACTCAGCCTTGGCAGTCGGAGGAAGAAGGCTCTTGGCTTCGAGAATATCCAGTCACCTTGATGCAGTTCTTTCGATATTTGTATCATAATGTGCCAGACCTCATTTCCTTATGGATGAGTCCAGAGTTCCTGTGTGCGCTGGCAGCAACAGTGTTTCCTTTCAATATACGACCTTACTCTGAGATGGTAGGAAATCCAACTAGTTAGGTGGTTTGTTTTGCCCAGAATGTTACTTTTGAGGATTTATCAATTAACAGTCATATAAAGATAAAATGGAAAGAGATTGTTTTAAAGGCTGGGCTAGATGTTCTGTACTTGGGTTTTGGTATGGAGAAAAGTGCATGTTCAACTGAAGGGCAGTTGTTGTGCAGTGACATCTGGAACTACATTTTAGGGGGAATGTACACAGTTTTTGTTTTCTAGTGGGTCATTATTTTCAATCATATGAACAGTGTTAGCTCACATTTACAAAAGTAAAAGAGGCTGAGTCAGCCTATGCTTTCAGCCCTCTTTTCTGGTAGATGTGATAAAATCTAAACCTTTTTCCTCTCACTTCCCATTTCTTCTTTTGTGGCTTAACCACAAAACAGTGTTTTTTGTATTACCTGGAACTGAGTTCATGCAGGGAGAGGGTGTAAATTCAACTTTGCTTGCATTGCTGCCTGAAGTATTTTTTGAGCTTAGTGTCTTTAACAAATGATACCGTTCCTGGAATATCAATGCAAAGGGAAACAGTTATTGTTAGCCAACATTTAAAAGGATTTTTTCTAAGAACATGGAAGGATTCTTAGGCTGCAGCTCAGCCAGTGCTAGAACTGGAAGGGTATGATAAAATACTTCAGGAAATACTGATAGCATGCTATCTTTTTGTTGTCAATAAAAAGGGGAGATAATTTTTAAATGAGTGTTGATGACTCTCTGATAAAGATAGTGTGCTCCTAACATCTACTTCAAATGCAAGCCTAAATTAAAAGCAAAATAAACTATCTCAAAAAAAACCACATGCAAGCTGGTAATGCTAATTTGGTATTCACCTATATAGAGTTTTTAGAGTGAATCTTGTGTCTCTGAACAGGTTTTACTTTACTAGGTCCCTTGAAACTTTGTGTAGCTGCCTGACAACTCAAGCTCCTTGCTGTTTGAGGGCTGTCTTGTTCTCCAAATTGGCTTACTTCTCCATCATTTCTCTGTGCCCAAATGTAGAGAAATTATCGATCCTTTGTGAAATAGATGAATAACAGCCAGGTTCCCTCAGTAAACCACTACAAGCCAAATTCAGCATTGAGAGAAAATTCTTAACTCATCTTTCAGTCTTTCTGAGATTGCCATTAAAACCAGGAAGGATACATATTCAGGCTTCTCTTAATTTTTTTTTTTTTTTTTTCAAAAAACCCTCCCATTGAAGCAGACCAAATGTTATAACCATTTGCTTACTTTACTTGTAAACTGGTGATATGATAAGCCTGTTGAGGGAAATGATATTGTCTCCTCTTTACTTTGGAGGAGGGCATTCCATAAAAACATTCACACTTTTGTTTTTGACAGCTGTCATTGGTGTTTGTGCTTTAGTTACAGTCTTGAAGAGCTGGCACCTCAAAGGTCATTGTTCATCAGAAACAGGAAAGTTGTAGGGCTGTAGGGACCCCTTTTTTTTTTGATTTGTAAAGACTTATTTCCTTTTTTGTTTTCTGTCATGTAAGATTGATGTCCTTTTTTAGGTGGCTTCTGTCTTGATTTTAACTGCTTCAGTTAATAACTTTTTCAAAACTTTTATTTTTTGCAATGAGAAAATTTATTTTTGCAACATATCTAGAAATTGCCCACCCAAGTACTTCTTGTTGGTATGTGAAAGTGAAATGCAATCTCTGGCTCGTATAACTAATGCCAGTCTTTGCTGGTTATTGCTTGCCTTGGGAACCTGAAACTAGAATTTGGTTGTTTCTCCTGTTGTGTATGAGGGAACTGATCCTGAATGACACAATCTTGTGAAAAGGCTTCTTAAGAAGCAAAATGTGAAGTGAATAGCCTTAGAAAGACAGGTGAAGAACAGAGTGGCAGAAAGGTTGCTGTAATTTGCTGACCTCTAGAGTTCTAAAATGCTGTTTTTCACAGGTCACTGATCTTGATGATGAAGTTGGGTCCCCAGCTGAAGAGTTTAAAGCCTTTGCAGCAGATTCTGGCATGAACAGGAGCCAGTCAGAATACTGCAATGTTGGCACCAAGACATACCTAACCAACCATCCTGCCAAGAAGTTTGTGTTTGACTTCATGCGTGTGCTGATAATTGATAATTTATGTCTTACACCAGCCAGCAAACAGACTCCGCTGGTAGATCTTCTGCTAGAGGTATAGCCTCTGTGGGTTTCATGTTTTGTTCTGGTCTTACTATTTCAACTCTACTGTGATGCTTTATTCCCTAAAGTACTTTCCTCTACTTAACTTCCACAGTTAAAGGGGCAACGACCTGAGTTTGGTAGAATCCTGTAAATTGCCATAAAGTAAGAGAGGGGGAAAAAAACACAAACACTAATGTCTTATAAATAGTAGTTTGTTCACCTTTCTTTCACAGCTTAGAAAACCTAAGAAAGCAAATGCAAAGGATTTAACTCGGCCTTCATATGAGAATATTTTCTGGATTTCTCTTGCCCATCCCCCCTGCATTTGTGTATATTGGTGCTTGAGCTGACAAGCACCATCTCAGGTGCTTGAGCTGACAATCTGCATGGTGGCTACCTGGCTTTTTTCCTTACTGTGATCTGTTCTCCCCTCCATGCTACAGCCCTACTACTGCTTTTGTTTCTGGGTTCCTTAGGTTTCATATATCCAGTCAGATGCCTCTCAAATGGTTAGGTGCTGAGCACACCATGTCAATGTTTTATTTCTATTTTGTCTTCACTTTGGAGGGGCAACCATATTGTTTTGGCATCTTAGCCAGTACCTCTTTTTGTCTGGAAACACAGGTAGTGGATCACAACACTAGATGCTTAACAGTGACAGCATGAGAAATTATAGCTTTCTTCTAGTTTTATTTTTGTGAAGTACGATTCATTTGCTAAACACCTTTCAGACCATAACAGCTGTGTTGGCTTTGTTGAAAACATAGAATCTCTGCAGAAGTATTAAGGTTTCCAGTTAATTCATATTAAATAAAAAGAAGTGGCAGGACGTATGGTGTCCTATGCTATATAAATCACAAAAGAACTCTGTTATCTTCCTATAAATTACCTTTTAAAGTTCATGACACCTGCAGAAGGCATCCTTCTGTTAATGCTGAGGCAGGCAATGAGGAGTTCAGTTACTGTTTTACTGCCCACACCTCCTTCAGATGGTGTATTTTGAAATGTTCAGTTCGCGTCAATTCACATTCTCCCTTGACCTACCTGTTCATTACTTAGTGTGCTCCTGAGTCTCCCTGGTCCCTTTGATAGCTGCAGGAATTGTAGGCTGTGCTTGTATGTTTCCTAATACATTTCTTGGGGCAGCTGGGCATCTCTTTGCTGTTACAAAGCAAAAAATGACTTATCAAGAGATAGAGTATATGCAGATATCGGGAAGTGTATTAGAGGCTGTGTTCTATGATGTGACTATACCAAGGCTGCTGTACTCATGTGCAGAATCCCACACAGAAGTGATGAACAGTTTTTGTTTGATCTGTCCCATTTAGTAATTTTTAACTGAAAGAGGTGACTGTGTAAACTGAGGAGATCACAGTTTAACCATATGTTTAATTAGAGATTTGTGCATCCTTTTCTAGTGATACAAGTTAGATTTATTTGATTTTAGTAGGAATAATGCTTACTCTGTAAGACTGCATACAGCTCATATATACTTGATGTGCATTCTTATTTTTTTTATTAAAATCAAGACTTTTTACTTGAGACAGAATGTTAAGAGATAAAAAACATAGTTCATGAGAGCTGAGAAAATAGAAACTCACCTAGAATACCCTCCCTTTCAGAGATACATATTATCTTAACATCATATTTCTTTCAATAGGCTTCCCCTGAAAGATCAACACGAACACAGCAGAAGGAGTTTCAGACATATGTTTTGGATGGAGTGATGGACCACTTACTTGCAGCTGATGTTTTACTGGGTAATATAATGCAGTTTAATTATCAATCTGTTGATTTAAGCAAAAGGCTTTGATTGTTTAACTTTTTCTTTATTGGTGTCCCATTTTGCTAGAACTTGATTGTCTTTATTTTTTTTTTCCCTGCCCTTTTCTTTCCTTTGATGTATAGATGGTGTTGCTATGTTGCATGTTCCCTCACTCTCTTGATTGTGCCAACGCTGCAAAATAGGTTATAGTTTATTCAAGTAACCTATGAATCTTCTAGATCTGTAAGCCAGCAAATTTCAATCACATCAAAACAAACCAAAACTGGATTTTGCATTAGCTGTCTCACGTTTGCCTTGGTAGAGGATCTGGAGCTTTTATTAATTTATCACGAGTGGGACTTTGGTTTTTAAAAGTTAGCTTTGTTTCCATTTCCTCTGACCATAGTTTTATTACGGGTGCACCACCCCAGAAAAAAACCTCTGGGATTCTATTAGCCTGCATCTAGTTAATAAATGGAAAGGAAGAGAATTAGAAGCTTGTAACTTGTTTGTCAGTAGGGTAGCTGTCCCACCAGAGCATGGGTTTAGATGACCATTAGAGTATCACTGCTCAGGTACCTAAGCAGATTTCAGTGGCCTGCTGGAGTTCCCAGTCTGCTCTGTCTCCACCCTAGATGTCATGGGGCAGCATGCATTTCTGTGCAAAAATTCTTGAAAGGCTCTCCCTCTCTTACCACAGCGATGATTTGCCTTTCTCTGCGTATAGTGCATTAATAAAATCCAGCCTCATGTTACGTGAAGCTTTGGGTCAGTCATGTTCTCAGAAGGGTCTCCTGCCCTTACAAGAACTTCTGTGCACTGTGCAGCCCAGGAGCAGGACTGTGGTTTCCCCAGGTATTCTTCCTTCAAGGTTTGGACAGCTTTCTCCAGGTGTGACACTATCAGTTTCTTTGTGTAGATGAGGCAACAAGTGAATAAATGTAGGTGAACCTCCAGGAAAATCACCACCATTGACTTTTTATTTTAATGGAAGCACTTGCACTTTCAAGCATCTCTTAATAGGTGGACTGACATTTATGTACACACAGACACATGCAGCTGACGTGCATTGACTCAGTTTTATTAAGTAAAGCACAGTGAGGGAGAAGTGATGCCAGCTAAATATTGCTTGGCATCTCAAGGTGTTTTAAAAGGTTCTTTTATTTTTTTGAAAAAGCAAAAAGTAAGTATAATTTAAAACAGCTACAGGTGGTTCTGCATACATGAAGCTCCAATTGCAAAGTAGGACCATACATAAACATGATGCCTCAGGATCCTAAGAGTACTGTTTCTTTTGGATTCTTCCCACCCCAGCCCATCCTTTTTTGGTCGATTTCAAACATTTGCTTACTGTCAAAGATCATTGTAGGGAAGCCATGAGTTGTTAGCTTTTTCTTTGACCGAGTCTCTTTCTCTTTGACAGAAGTCTAGAAAGCACAGACTGATGTGAATGTATTTATGCAGATGTGGGGTTTTTGATAAATGAAGAAAACTTTGGGGTTTTTTATTACCTAGGTGAAGATGCATCTTTGCCTATAACGAGTGGAGGAAGCTACCAAGTGCTGGTGAACAATGTGTTTTATTTTACACAGCGTGTGGTAGATAAGCTTTGGCAGGGCATGTTCAACAAAGAATCCAAACTCCTTGTGGACTTCATAATCCAGCTCATTGCACAGGTAACAGTATTTTTTTTCTATTAGCCTGCTTGTGAAAACATTTTCACAGGTTATGGTAAAATCCATGAAGTGGTGTCACTAAGGAACCTGCTAGCAATGCATAGGAGGTCAGCATAAAAGTATGCTTCTCCTCCCTAGGCTTTTTCTTTACTGAGCTTTCCTAGCACATCTTGTCAGCATGGAATGTTTTAATATGGGACAGTTGAGTAAAAACTGCTTTCAGATGACATAATTTTTTAGAAATCCCACAAAACAAAAATGAAATTTACCTCACATTAATTCTGAGAAGCTTCCTAAATTTACCATGACATTTTTGGGAAACTGGAGATTGTTAGAAGAGTTTCATTGTTTGAAATCATGTAAGTGTCTCATGTATTAATGTCATTTCGGTCCTTGAAATTCATGGAATTGACACTTTCAGTAAAATACTAATTTTTGAAAAATGAGCACAAGTAGATTCAGGGGAAGACTCTGTGCCAGTGAATTGATTTTCTACTGCTCTCTGATCATGTTTTTTTACTTCAGTCAAAAAGAAGATCTCAGGGACTATCGCTGGATGCTATTTATCACTGCCTGAACAGGACCATCTTGTATCAGTTCTCAAGGCCGCATAAAACTGTTCCTCAGCAAGTGGCTCTCCTTGATTCCCTAAGGGTCCTTACTGTGAACAGAAATTTAATTTTGGGACCTGGAAATCATGATCAAGAGTTCATCAGCTGCCTAGCTCACTGCTTGATTAATCTGCACGTGGGAAGGTAAATATCTCTGTTTGAGATAGACAAACCTGTTCCCTCTCAGCAATGATGCTTACCTTGCGAATAAGTCAGCAAATTCTGGATAACTGTTTAAAACTTTCCAGCAAGTGAAACTTTTCTGTTGTTTTGCTTTGAGAATTTGAAATGATTTCAAGGTAGAAAGAAATACTGGTCCTAAGTAATTAATAATCAAAGGGATCTGTCATTTATTGTCTGTTGAATCATTTCATAAAAATGTTGTATATTAGTACTTGGATGCATGCATTGAGTAAGTCTGGTCAGGCGTTTAATCAGATGCCTGTGACAAATACTGTAGACACCTACTTTTCTGCACTGCTGTAAATGCCTGCCTGGCATTTTTGGTTTTCTTTCCAAAAAGATGTACAACTTGTTTCATCCAAAGCCACTTGAGAAGCATCAGCAGCAGAAACCCTCATGTGCTTCATTTGTGGCTTCATCTGTTTTGTGTCCTTTGAAATATTACCACCTTTCTCTAGTGTCATCAATGTCCATGGTGTGTCATTTTTCATAAACCTTCAGTTCAGCTTGTGGCTGCTGATTACCAGTGCTCTAGTGGACAGAAGTGAAGACATTGCTGTATTAGCACGTATTAATCTCTGTGATACTGTCATAGGGAATCAAATGCTTTAGCTGGAGGGTTTTTTCTGGCTGTTGTTAATTCATTGTGTATTTGTAGCAATGTTGATGGGTTTGGACTGGAAGCAGAAGCCAGGATGACAACTTGGCACATTATGATCCCCTCTGATATAGAACCAGATGGAGTCTACAATCAAGATGTCAGTGAAGGTAATCTGAGAGTGACAAAGCCACAAAAGTCTGCTAATGCCACTTCTGTATGGTGTTATATCACAGATCTTTACCCCAGTTACTCATGGGGCTGGGTGTGTTGGGGGGAGGGGGAATGTGTATAGAAATATGGATTTAAAAAATAGATGAGAAACCACTTAGAAATACCAAAACAAACATATCCAGCATAAGTTACTGTTTTGTTAAAATAGCAAAAGTTCTTCATTGTTTCCTGGACATGCATCAGAATTAGAAATACTGCTTCATACGCACTGAGTCAAACATAATAGAAAAGTGTGCATCATGGTTCTGCACCTACTGGGTTTTACCTGAGCATACGTAAGAAATAATTGGTATAAGATGTAAAATTATTTCTCAATGACATCCTCAGGATCTTTCAATTCAAAGAAATTCATGAGCTAGCAGTGGAAGAGAGGATTCCATGACTTTTTTTTTTCTTTCATCTGTATATTTAATATATGTACTTATGCACACAGTCATACGTAAAAATATTAAAGCATAATGTATGGATGGAATTACATATGTGTTTATAAACATCCACTTCTGTAAGATTTTTTTTGAATCTTATTTTGTTGATAGGTGGATGTGGGAGAAGAATCACAACTAATCAGAGCCAGTGTTTAGATTTGCAGAGAAAAAAACACCAGAATTAACTGTCAGATAATTTCTGATAACATATGAATGGCAAAAAACCCCAGACAGTCTGGCCAAAGGCATTTCACAAGTCGCGCAAGAGGAGAAGAAACTAGAGTATAACTGCAGAACTTATTCAGTTCACTGCTGTAAAATAATAATTCTATAAGCATCATAGAGAGCTTGTTTTTTGTGTTCTTGTATCTTTGCAGGTCGCCAGCTTCTTTTAAAAGCCATAAACAGAGTGTGGACAGAACTGATCCATAGTAAAAAACAGGTTTTAGAAGAAGTTTTCAAAGTGACACTACCTGTAAATGATCGTGGCCAAGTGGATATAACTGTTGCAAGACCTTTTATTGAGGAAGCAAGTTTAAAGTGTTGGCAAAATCATTTGGGTAAGTATAATTGAGGATTTACCTGTCCTGAATGGTAGATGTCCCTGAAGTGAACCACACGCACTGGATATTTTAATACGGGCTTAGCTTTTGTGTAGCAGTAAGTACTCTAAACTGTCACTGTTTAACATCTCTTATTCAGAAACTTTATCATGTATAAGGATATATTTACCCTCCACTGCACACAGGGCCTGTATTCAACAGTGTCAGTGGTCTCAACAGCATCCAGTGTTTGTGGCTCAGTGTGCACCAAATAGCATATTATGTGTTATAGTGATGGATTCAATCAGCTACTTCCCATGAACTCTTGGAGTGGTGTTACCTGTGTTACCATTCTCAGGACTGGGTGTGCCAGGCAGGGAGGGGGACCCCTCTTGACCATGTCAGGCAGCAGCCTGCAAACACTCGTTCTTGTGATATGATTGGAAATGTGTGACTGAGCAGTCCTTCTCTAGCAGCAGTGATTCCATGACTTCTCCTTCTTGATTGGGAAATCTGGTCAGCATAGGAAACAGTTTTGCAGGAAAATGGTCTGAGAATCCTGGTGGACAACAAGTTAAGCACAAATTAACTCTGTGCGTGTGTAACTCTTGCTGGACTGAATTAGTGAGAGTTTAGGCAGCAGATAATAAAATTCCATAGATATGACTCCTTTGTTGATTGTATGGCTTTAAAGCAATTGAGGTTAACCTGGATGTACAGAGAGTGTTTTTGGAAACTTGGAATACTTGTTTTGGTGGTCTCTGTATTTCTAGATGTGCTTTGTCAGCAGTGCTTTGTACTTCAGTTTTTAAGTAGGCACACCAGTCTTGTGGACTTGGCTATCAACTGGCATGACTGTATGTGTACAAAAAGGTGCAGTAGGCCCATCTAGCTTCTCTGCTCAATACACAGCATATTTTGCTGGCAGATTGGTTAGTGGACTCATGTTGTAGTTCCTTTTTTGGGTAGAGCTGTGGTGCTCAGCTGCAATTTTTTTTTATTACTAGTTACCGTTTATAAAGTAAGTGATCTGGCTTATCTTATCTTTTTAACTGTTTTGAGGGGGAAAAATATTTTTCCAGATGCTGTCTCCTTTTGTTGGAATTCCCACTTTAGGGGATGCAAATCAGCAAAATTAAGGTTGGCGGGGGAAGAGAACAGCTAGTTGATGATTTTATTTACATGTAGCTGGTTTTCATCTCTTCAGATGAGGACAGAATTCACAGCTCATGGACCCTGATTTTGATTAAAGGGAAAAAGGAGTAACAAATCTGTTTGTGATGGTTCTTTTCAAAATGCAAAAAATTCCTACATTTCACCTAAGAATCTTTCCTTATACAGTTATGTTTGACATGAATGTGAGTGCTGCTGGGCACTCTTAAAACAAACAAACAAACAACAATAAAAAACCCCAAGCAAACGAAATACACACACACCCTAATCTCCAAAACACCCGCCTTTTTAAGTCAGCAGAAAATGTTGTTCTACTTTAAAAAACCAACCATAATGAGGGTAGAGAAAAGAAAACCATCTAAAAAGTGCTCCCAATGCTCTATCTTTGTTTTTCAGCTCATGAGAAGAAATGCATCAGTAGAGGGGAGGCTTTGGTTCCAACGACACAGTCCAAACTTTCACGGGTTAGCAGTGGGTTTGGCCTCTCTAAACTAACCGGTTCCAGGAGAAACCGCAAGGAGAGTGGGCTCAATAAACACAACCTCTCTACACAGGTAACTTCTGTCAATTAATAACACGCTGTCTAAAATTCAACAAGGCATGTAAGGGTTTGTGGTGAATATTCCAATGCAAGAAACCCTGCAGTATGTGGAGTGGTATGTGGAGCTTGGTTTTCTTTTCCCTGTTTGAATATCCACACTGGGTATATTTCTGCTGTGAGTCTGAATCTAATGGGCACATCCACATATCTGTAACGTTAAGCCAAGAGTTAAACTCTTCATTGTTGGTGAGACTGCTCAGCTTCTTCTAGTTACATATATGCTTTATTGTTTCGTTAGTCTGGGTCTTAAGTTCAGTTTGCAATACTGCTCTAAAATGGAAGCTGCGATAGATGCTTGTCCTTTTTCCCACCCTGCCCCCAAGATTATGTGGTTTAGGAAAATCCCTTTATGACCCTGTATATATCATGACTGAACAAATGCTGCTTTGTGCTGTTTTTACTATATGACAGAGAAGAGTTCAGGTGTATTCCTGCCACAAGGAAACGTGTAACTCACTGACTTAGTCAGGAGTTTGGGTCCTGTGAAAAAAATACATTGCCAGTTCTGTTTCCGATCTGAAAAATATTTACTGGCTTTTATAAAATAAAAAATTCTCAGTGCTCTCAGTCCTTTTCCTGTTGAGCAGGCATACACGTGAATATGAGAAGAAATAAACTCACAAACGGAGCTGACAGGAACAGTTACTGGCTGTATCAGTAGAGGGAGCAATAAGTGAAAACAGCTACATTCCAGTACCATGTGAGGAGTGCTTGGGTGACTTGAGGAATGCCGAAGAACTAGGTAGCATCCACAAAATACTACTTAAAAGAAAATAGGGAAAAATAGTAATATTTGCCATTGCCAATCTTTGGCTGTTTAGGAGTGTTCTGAACTGCTAGTCAAGTGTTTGGGATATTTTCTAAATGTTTGCCAGCTTCTTTTACAGTAAATTTCTGTGCACGAATTACTGCCTCAACACCAAACAAAACAAAACCTTAAATACCATTTCATGGAGTAGTTTGAAATTCATTAAATTAATTACCTAAGGGGAGGAGTTTTGTTTGTGGGTTTTTTTAAGAAATGAACCTTTGAGAGAAAGTTTAGCAAGGTCATGTATTCATGGGCTTTTCATGCAAACAAAAATCTTCTTTTATAAAGTGTCCGTCTGTCTGTCCTCTTACCTTTGCATTAGGAAATTTCCCAGTGGATGTTTACTCACATTGCAGTGGTTCGGGACCTGGTTGATATGCAGTATAAGGAATATCAGGAGGTATGGTTCAGAGGATTCATTACCTGACAGTGATATTTTGACTTTTTAGGTTATACTGATCCCATTTCTCAGCATGGGGCTTGTAAAATACTAGGTTGTCATTAGTGAAATGCTTGAATGTTTAGATACAGTTGTTTTTAAGGGTTTTTTTAAATGTAACCAAATAAACAAATGAGGAAACTCATTTTGATCTGATTGTAGATGAAAACTCCTGTAGCAATATTATTACGTGGTAAATCTTACATTTATTTCCCAGAAACTAAAGACGTCTTTCCTTAGATGTGTAACAACAAAAAGAAAAAAAGAGAAAGCTAGAAAATATGCTGGAATATACTGTATTTCTAAAACATTGTACAAGAACTCAAGAGAAGGTGCAGAGAAGCATCATGTAAAACATTATTTTTATAGTAACAGGAAGAAAATTTTATGTTACCTTTCATAGATCATGCAGTGATAGAGAGTGGTTGCTCTGTGCCTTCCAGAATGAAATAATTGTACGCTGTGGTTTCTGCTAAGCATCCCCAAAGATCTTTGGTTCAAACTGGTTGCTGAACTGTGTGCTATAAATCTTAAGAAATCAGCTTTAGAGAGAAACAAGCCATTGGAAACAATTAGTTAAAAGAAACATCCACCAAACTTTGCTTCATTTAAAGTCTCTCTCCAGTATGAATACATCCAGGGAAAGCCTCCAAAAAAATTTCTGTTTTCATTCTTAAAAATACTTTTTCAATTTAAGTGGATTAGTCTTGCATTCTTTTTATATTTACCATTTGGGAATAAATTCAATTAACCGTATAAAACAAAAGCAGAGCTTTTACCTTCTTTTTATTCCTTTTTTGTTGAGAAGATTACAATATGAACTCTGCTTTTATGGTGACTGACACAAAATGTCATTACTAGCATTTTCTAGCGTGCCTTAGAATTATGAATTATTACACGTTTTTCTGTACTGTAGTGAAAATGTCTCTGCCTACATCAGAGACAAGCTTGAAAGCATCACTTCTGAAGCATGTACAAATGTTTTTGTATTCAGCGTCAGCAGAATGCGTTAAAATATGTGACAGAAGAGTGGTCTCAAATTGAATACGAGTTACTACGAGAACGAGGTTTGTGGGGTCCTCCCATTGGTTCCCATCTTGACAAGTGGATGCTGGAGATGACTGAGGGTCCCTGCAGAATGAGGAAAAAGATGGTGCGAAACGACATGTTTTATACTCAGTATCCCTACATGCCTGAAGCTGAGCAAGAAACAAACCTGCTGGTAAGTATTCAAGATTTTGTGATGAGTAATTTTATTCCCTCTTGTAAAATCTGTGGGTTTTTATAAGACTTCTTAAGAAACATGTTTTACTCCGTTGGTATTACCTGGTATTCTGTCTGTATGTCCTCAATGGTTAGTAAGGTCCAGTTATTTCTCATAGCATTTTTAGGAAAGGGACTGAATCACTTGGATCAAAACTAAGTAAACTCAAAAGACTAGGAATTGCAATATAAGGTGAGGTGTACTTGCATCAGTACATGATCAAGCTAGTGAACAGCAGAGACAACTTCACAAGCCTCTGGAGCCTGAGAAGTACCATAACTATGGGAGTTTCAGTCTGAGTTCTTGGCCTTATGCTGGATAACAGAGTAAACAGTGGTCTGAAAAATGGAAAAAAAAGAGGGGAAAAAACAGCCTACAGGCCTTGGTTTGGTGAGTTTGTGAAATATGCTTTCATTCATCTGCAAATATAAATGTGGGCTGTGTAGCAGAAATGCGCGTGGCCTTTGAAAGTGTGACAATTAGCTCCTGGTTATTTTGGAATACTGTTTTTAAGAAATGGAGCAGTCTTTATTGTGTCTTTTTAGGCATGTGTCTATGTGTGCGGGAATTTTTTGTCCTCAAATTAAGTATGAGTGTTAAAGTACTTAAAACAAGCAAACAAAAAACAGCATTCAACCAGGTTTAAACCATTAGGTATTTTTGTCTGCTTGCAATTTGACTCACAATAGCTACAGTCACAGTCTAGTTCACACAAAGTGGAGGACATGTCATCATACATTCTTCTCAAAAGTGTTCTTTCTCTGATGCTTATATAATTGATGCCCTGTTTTCAGTCTGACTTCTCAAGTAGACTTCCTGAGACATCTGATGATGCCATTCCTCAAAAGGTAAAGAAACAAGAACACTGACTGGTAGAATGTAAAATAAATGCAACTTTTTTTTTTTCCTTCTGCATGTTAGGCAATCTTAAAAAGGCTTCTAAGTCTGGCTTTCAACTTGCTGTTCCAGTAAATATTTCAAGGCCTAAAGGTTTTTTCAGTAATCACATTAGAAGATGTTACTGTGCTCTCCTCAGCCTTCACCTAATAAAACTTTCTGTAGATCTTACCTCCTTTGCTGCACACTAACAAGCTGCGTTGGGCTGTGCTATCACTGTTCTCACTATGTGAAGTGTTGTGGCTCTGAGATCTGAACTAATGGTCAGTGGAAGATGTTTAGTAATGGGCAACACAATCACTTGGAAGCACTTACTGGGAAAGTAAGAGCTTCTTTCTAAAAGAGGATCTGGTGAGCAGTTTCTCTCAGTTTTGACCGTACTGGGTTGTAACAGGCCTGCTTTCATTAGAGCCCAGACTAATTTTGTCTCAGTTCACTCTTCTCCCCATTTTTACTATTAATGAAGTACACACATTTGTTTAAAAAGCATGAATCTTGCCTTGAGAATAACAGACTTGTTTGGAAGTGGCAGTTCTGCAAGCATTGCAGTATTACGCTGCTTCTCTGTTAATTACGTTTGCAGTCTTGCCCATCACTAAGTACAATGTGTAATGTGCGTTCACTCATGTTGAATTACATTCAACAGTAAACCAATACGTATCCATGAAAGTGATTCTGTTATACAGAATACTAATACAAATTTTTACTGTTTTCCAACACTAGTTAGGGTTTCTCTTTGTAGGGTATTATGTAAGTTGTTTCCGTAGAGGTTTTAAGCATCATTTAAGTGGCGTTTTTGTGGTGGTAAGGAGTGAAGATGTAGTTGAACATAAGTGGTTTTTTTAATTTTTTATTTTGGGAACAGTCAATTTGACCCAAAATAATGAATCTCCGTGTTGCTGATCTTAATCTTATTGTCATCTTAAGCATCCACTTGTAACAAAGCTAGTTTGATTTTGTGGGTCATTTAGTTTCCCACTATATTGTCATACAGATGTACAAAAAAAAATAATAATTATATATTTCCAGTTATTACTGCAGAAGTGAAAAAGAGAAGATCTTGACTGAAATGGCAGTGGTATTCTACAGTTCTACATAATGTAAAGCATTGAACTGGATTTGTTATAATAATAACTTTTAATTATCCTAATTTGGAAATTCTTGGGAAATAATGCTATAAAACAACAAAAAAAAATTATATGTGACGGAGAACTCAACACATTCACAAAGCTTTCTAGAATTTGAGGGTAGAGTTAAACAGTAGTCATAGAAGAAAATTTTCAACCGCAGTATGAAATCAATGGGGTTTCATCCATCCATGCGCATCAGTGTGTTTTAATTTTGGAAAGATTCTTGGTTCTTTAATATTTCTCTTATCTTCATTTGTATCTCCTGTGATCATTCTGATGTATTTATTGTCGTCGTTGAGTTCTTACTTCTATTTCAAATGTTATATCTCTAATCAAATGAGGAACATAAGAGTTAGCCCAAGGTGGGAGATGGGACGGAAAAGAGGACAAAACAAACAAGCACCAAAAAAAACCGGCTTTCCTTGAAAATTTCTTTTTTTTTTTCAAACGTGGATAAGTTTCAGCTTGTTAAATTCATATTGTAAAAGTAATGCTGTTTCCCACGCCNACCACCACCTTAATTAATGTATCTGTTATTGTCACATGAAGGTAGAAATGTTGTTCAAATAATTATTTTGGTTAAATGGATACTCTTATGGGCAGGAGACCAGCACAAACCATCAGAATCTTCATTTAAAGAAAAAAAAAAAAAAGATATACTAAAAAGAGATACTACTGAATTAATTAAGAATTTCTGGGCCTTAAGGCCAGAAAAAGCAGCTTTAAAGCTGGCTGCTTTTAGCTCATATAATTTTCCACATGTCTGTATCTTTCCTTGAGGCATTTTTTTTTTTATTCAAGCTGCTGCCCAGCAATCAGCTGGCTAACAAATAAGCTGAGTACATTATAGGGATTTATGAAAGATGATAAAGTGACTATCTGATCTATCAAACTGAAGCATAAGTAGCCCAGCATTTTGTGACAGTTCATAACATACTGGCCACGCTTCTTTTTTGCCATGCTGTAGGTATATCTGCAGGCATTTCTGCAACCCCATTATTACTTGAGTGACTGAGTAGCTCCCTTGTATATTAGCTGAGAGAGTAGAACTACTGAAGAGTCTCT
>VZRU01014835.1:218905-269137 GCA_013398155.1 Pedionomus torquatus
CTTCTTTTTTGCCATGCTGTAGGTATATCTGCAGGCATTTCTGCAACCCCATTATTGAGTGACTGAGTAGCTCCCTTGTATATTAGCTGAGAAAGTAGAACTACTGAAGAGTCTCTGTTTCTGTATGTGTTGGTGTATGACTGAGCACGCACAAAACACTTGGTGGGCATGCACTGTGCTGCACGCACTATTCCCAGAACCCATTTACAGAAGTGAGTGAGGAGTTGACTGACCAAGACATTTCTTCAATTATTTCTAAGAAACCTGCTCGTTACCGAAGAGCTATAAGTTATGACAGTAAGGAATACTACATGCGCCTGGCTTCTGGAAACCCTGCAGTCTTTCAGGATGCTATAGAAGAGAATACAGTGGGTGAAACAACCCAGCAGGAGCCAGAACATGGGGAAGACACAATTGCAAGAGTCAAAGGTTAGATTTGTTCTATTCTAAACAGTTTTCTTTACACTTACCTGCCTTTATATCTTCTTGTGCATTTGCATTAAGCATAAGGATCCTGTAGCACTCTTGTTTTTCTGCTTTACCATCAGATCAGTAATTTCAAAGTTCAGTAGGTTTGCAAAATGCATTTTTTATGTGTCAGGCTTTCATTTATCTGTCTCCGTTCTTTTCCAGGCCTGGTGAAGCCTCCCCTGAAACGATCTCGCTCTGCTCCTGATGGAGGAGATGATGAGAACCAGGACCAATCACAGGATCAAATTGTTGAGGGGAGTTCAATAGATGAAGAGGAGAAGACTGACAATACAACTTTGCTTCGGCTTCTTGAAGAAGGAGAGAAGGTACTGTCTGCTTCAAACACACCAAGCCCTGACTGTATTGGATTTTCTGCATTATGTGTTGCAAGCAGGAATAAATGTCCTAAATACCTTCCCTGATCTCAGCTGCATTTGGTTAATATTTCATCAGCTTATTCATTGAAACCAAATGTGTGCTTTGGCTCAAAAGAGGTCCTGAGCTGAAAACCCCAGAAACATTATTTTTCTTTTTCTTTTGCCTGCTAGGGGAAAAAAAGAACTTGTCCTGAAATGATAGCTGTGAGCTATCTTATGCTTGAGTTATTATCCTGTCAGCTTAATGAGTCCAGGCAGAAAAAATATGTTGAAAATATAAATACTGAACTTGACAGACTGTCTATAATGAATTGTTCTCTTCATTAGAAAGGAAACCCCTGATAACTAGTATTTTTATTTTCAAGAACAGTACTGAATGACCATGCTACATGTTTGGTATTTCAGACTCTGTGCATGTGAAGTATAGTTGTGATCATAGTCAAGTGGGCTACAGGTTCTAAAATATGCTCAAGAACCATGTTGCTAATAAATATAAAAATATGTATCATGCAGAGGAGGCTTTACTGAACTCCATCCCAATTGCTAATTGCAGGTGTTAGGTATATCTCTGATTAAGGGGAAAAATAGCGGAATTTTTGCTGTATCTACAAGTCATAAAGCACAGTGTCTAGGGCTTCTTTTAACAGAGCAATCGCCTGCACCTGAGCTCCTTAACCAACCAGCATTTGCTAAATGTCTGTTTTTCATTACAGATTCAGCATATGTACCGCTGTGCTCGGGTTCAGGGCCTTGACACCAGCGAAGGGCTGCTTCTCTTTGGGAAAGAGCACTTCTATGTCATTGATGGATTTACCATGACAGCCACCAGAGAAATACGAGATATTGAGACACTGCCTCCAAAGTGAGTAGGTTAATAGAGAGTTTCCTCAACCTTTAGTAGCTGAGCAAGGACTATTTTGATTGGATGAGGGGCAATGGCTTTAAGTTGGAGAAAAAGCAGATTTAGATTGGATATTAGAAGCAAATTCTTCACTGTGAGGGTGATGGAACACTGGAACAGGTTACCCAGGGACATGGTTGAAGCCCCTTCCCTGGAGAGTTTCAGGGTGAGGCTCGATGAGGCCCTGGGCAACCTGGGCTAGTTGGGGGTGTCCCTATGACTGCAGGGAGGTTGGACTACATGATCTTTGGAGGTCCCTTCCAGCCTGGATGATTCTATGATTTAATGAGATTTTTGAGGAGTGAACTCCAAAATAATGTCAGAAAGACCTCAGGAGCAGTTTCCTTTGTGCTCACAAATTGGTCAGTGTGCTATGGTATATTGTGAAAATTGGCTGTTTCTCTAAGTGGACTCTTATATGATCAAGAGAATAATTCTTTTAATTTATCTTCTTTTTAATCCCTTCTCTTGCCTGTTTATGCTCATTTACAGGATGCATGAGCCAATCATACCTAGGGGAGCAAGGCAAGGACCAAGTCAACTCAAAAGAACATGCAGCATTTTTGCATATGAAGATATCAAGGAAGTACATAAAAGGAGATACCTTTTGCAGGTAACTTGAACACCGTATTTTTATTGATATACTAACTTTGGTATTTTTGATATACCATCATCTTATTTTTATTTATATACCAACTTTGGTATTTTTTGTCAGTGTTACCATTTTTAACAAGTGAAATAAGTACATAACTGATCAGTATGTGGAAAGGGAAGCTATGCACTGTGTTGAAATTGAAGTGCTTCAGTTGCACATCCTTTTTTGAATATTTAGCTCACTGGGGTTTAGTTTATTGGGTGTATTAGTGAATTTTAGTCTTTCAAAAATAAAACATCTGGCTGCACTAAGCAAAGGCTGCTTCACCATAAGTCGGTGTTAAATATAGTACAGTGTGATGAAACTTGTCTGCATCTGATCTTCAGAGGAGATGAAATGTTTGAGTGTTGACATGGGTTTGTCCTTTTTGTTTTCAGCCAATTGCAGTTGAAGTTTTCTCTGGAGACGGACGGAACTATCTTCTAACTTTCCAAAAAGGAGTTAGAAACAAAGTTTATCAAAGGTATTGTGAAATAAGTTGGAAGATTTAATTTGAACGTTTGCAGATATCTGTGTTGAGCCATATTTGAGCTTACAGGGACCTAAAAGGCAGAAGTAGATTGCAAGTGATGGGTGTGTGGCCGCGGATAACCCAATGGCAGTGGATAACCCAGTAGCAGCTTGGTGCTGCCTGAAAGAACCACTAGGAAGCGCTAGTGCCTGTGTATGAAATTTGCCGTATGCATTCAGGGATAATGGGAGTCATTTCAATTTTGTTGAAGATGTTACATAACTGCTCAAAATGAAGTCTGTAACTGTACTAAAAGCACTCTGTTTCTAAGGAAGACATACCAAGGACAGAAACACTAATCTTAATCTCCTTTTGGCTGCTGATGCAGGTTTTTGGCTGTGGTGCCATCTCTAACTGACAGTTCAGAGTCGGTGTCTGGGCAGAGACCAAACACCAGTGTAGAGCAAGGGTAAGTGATTCTGTTCCTCACAAGTTCTGTAGCTCATCCCTTGCAAATAAATAATGCTTGCATTAAGGCCAGGGTTCACTGAAGAGTACCACAACCTTGATTTAGAATTGGGCATTACCAAAATAAATAGTGATGTGCTCCAGTTATTTTAAGTATCACTTAAATATGCAACAGCATTGGTAAGTCTCTTTACTAATTACTGTATGCTATCAGGATTAACTATCAGAATTACAGATATGTTCTGAAAAGAATTGGAGAGCCAAAGCCATCAGATTTTTCTAAGCTGTTAAAGATATTTTCCTCATCAGCAATCCGTTACATATGTTTGTGCTTTCACTGAATTGCATAATTAATGTGCATAATTTTAATAGCCTGTGTTTAGAAATAAAAAAAGGAACTGCAAAACAAAGCAAAAAGGAACAAAGCTCTGTTTTTCCAAGTGTTACAATTCCCAAAATTTAGTCTTAAAACTTTGGATTGTCTTGTGAATATGGAACCCAAATCTTACCACTTAGTTAGAAAATGCACTTCCTTCTTCCCATTAGGTCTGGCTTGCTTAGCACTTTAGTGGGAGAAAAATCTGTTACTCAAAGATGGGAAGTAAGTATGAAAATTTTGGGGTTTTTTTTGGTATCAAATTCCACATTTTGTAGTGAAACATAATTAATCAGTGTATGTAAGTTGTATCCTCTTATTCACACAGGTGGAATATATTGCAATAGAAAGTGTATTTCAGCATTTTAGTTTCTACTATTTCTACCATCAAGTAGAAAATGATTCTACTATTGAAAATGCAAGGGGAGGGACTGTAGTAAAAGTAGAGTAAGCATTGTAATATTGAGGCAAATTTCATATGTTTGGGGAGGGCTGAACACTTTGACAGTTTAGCAGTGTAGACATTTGATTATTGTAAAGCAAACATTTTACAGTGCTGTTATCTGTCTTCCTTAAGAGAGGAGAAATCAGTAACTTCCAGTACCTGATGCACTTAAACACTCTGGCGGGCAGATCCTATAATGATCTCATGCAGTACCCTGTCTTTCCCTGGATCCTTGCAGACTATGATTCAGAGGTAAATAAAATACCTTGTCAGCAACCATTTTTAATGCTGGGGGCTTTGCAAATATTACAGCTGCCTCATTTTGCCTTGGTAAAACCGAGGCTTATCTTTATCGTGTTTGATTTAATCTGTTCCGTAACGTTTCTCCAATTTACCAGTGGGTAGGATATTGGAGATTCTTGGCATGTGGGCAGTCCCTTGCCTGGACTGATTTTGTGGCTGTTACTGGACTGTGCACAGGTGATGGCTGGGATATAGAGCTGGTTCTAAGACAGTTGCCTGTGTTGCAGCAGTTCTTGTAAGTCTTTCCACTAGCTTTCTACTGAATACCCTGAAGGACGTTATGCCTGCAGAGGAAGCATGCTTGTCCAGAAGGCTGTGATAGAGACTATTAAAAATCTGACCCCACAGAGAAGAATTTGCTTTTGAAAAAGATAAAACATCCTATTAATGTTTTTGTGGGCATCTGTTGTTACCAACATAAAATATTATTAGGGTGCATGTCAATTACTCAAGAACAGAATTAGGGGAAATTGGGGAAGAGAATGAGGGGGGCAGGGCAAAACCTATATATATATGTAGTCATATCTGTAGCCTAGATATGATTTGAAAAGCACTGAGTCTTTCAGATCAGTCTGAAGGGCTGTTTTAAGCCTATCTAGCATTGTACTTGCTATGCATGTTAAAAACAAAGATGAGAACCTTAGGAGACCCTTGGTGTTAAATATGGTAATTGCCAGTGTTGCAAGGCTTTGCTTGGTTCTGAGGGCTTTTTTTATAAAATCAATATCTGTTTGATTTTTAAAGGAACTGGATCTTACGAATCCCAAGACATTTAGAAATCTGGCCAAGCCCATGGGAGCTCAAACAGAAGACAGATTAGCCCAGTACAAGAAGCGATACAAAGATTGGGAAGATCCTAATGGTAAGCAGTCCTTACTGCAAGAAGAGCAGAGGGATGTACGCCTGTCACATGACGGGAGGGAGTCACAGATTTTTAAGTTATGGGTCAAGAGGTCTGTATGTGGGTATGCAGAACTCTACTGTGGTTTTTAGTGACTCTCCAACTAATTCACATTAGAGCAAAGGGGCGTTGGTTTTCTTGCTGTGGTGTTTGTTTTAAATCCGAATGGCAGGGCAGGTACATGAAGTATACAACCTGCTGTCTTTGCTAATACAATTTGAGTGTTGTTGCTAGAAAGTAAGTTGTACAGAGGAATGAGACTATTTCTACATTAGCAGTATGCTAGCTTTTCCATTTATCTTAATGTATGGTTTATTGTTATGGAAACAGCATTTACTTAGCTTTAAAAAAAATCAGAATGAGATGCAGTTAAGTTCCTTATATATTAAAAAAAACAGCTGCCTTACCAAACACACAAGTTTTATGTAATAGATTTCTTCTTGTGTGCTTTTATTGAAGAAACAAGCCTGCTTAATTACTGCAGTGCTCTTCTGCATCAAACAACAGTAGGTGGCAAAAATGTTCATTTCTAGAAATGAATCAGTATGTTATGTGCATTTATGCAGACCTTTTGCCAGGAAATTAAGAGAGTAAAAGCTATACAAATTCTGTAGCCAACAATTCTGACATATATTTTTGCTCAAGCCTTGAATTTCCACAGTAACCAATAAGACTAATAGTAATAACATAAAATTAAAAAAAAAAAATGTTTCTTCAGCAGAAATCATTGTATCTGTGTTGCAAAGTTTTAATTAATTAAAATAAAAAATGACTAACCATTCAGTATTGCTCTGCAGAAACCCATTGAATTAGGACTGCTGGACTGCAGCCAGAATTAAAACGTAGCAGTAACTAAATTTTTTTTAAGTTAGTACTGATACTCTCAACTAACTGCTATATTTGTTCTATGTTTATGATTTTTAATTTTCCGCAGGAGAAACTCCAGCTTATCACTATGGGACCCACTATTCATCAGCCATGATAGTTGCTTCTTATCTTGTCCGGATGGAGCCTTTTACTCAGATTTTCTTACGATTACAGGTAAAAAGTACATCACCTCACTTTGTGTGTCTTTTGTGATGTACTTTTGAGGCTTAAGTGAAAAATACAATTAGTCAGCTTAGTTTTCATCAAAAACCATTTCTTCTACCATGTAGAAGAAATATTTTCAGCAGAATTGTTATTGCCTGGGAGGTTTTTGATGTTTCCTTGTGAAAGGTGTAGTGGAATTCACTTTTTTTTTTCCTGTTGTTTGAACATTAAATGTATGCAGAACAGATTATCAGCAGACAAAAACTAAAGCAAGCTTTATTGTGAAAATTACTTTGCTCTGCAAGTTTTATTTGTCTGTTGTTGAAAGAGTCATATGTCAGTCGTTTAGTTCTGTGCAGGAGGTATTGAAAAATTGTTATTTTCAACTAATATGTCTATCCCAAGAGCCATTATCCAAAGAGTGTCAAAACAAAGGTTTTTAGAGCCTGGAATTGTCTACCAGTTTGGTGATTAATGTGGTCTGTAATATTACATGTCAGATATTTTCCTAGACAGAGGCCATCTGGCAAAAAGATTTGTGTTTCTGATATAGGACTAGATGACTCTCTTCTTAAAATTCTGTGTATCTGTATCTCTGTGTTTTATATTTGCTATTATTTTGTAACAGTAAATAACACAGCTCTTTAAATCTGTTGTATTAGAGGAAGAAACGTGCCACATTCTATAGTTTCCTTATTAGGCAGAAGATGCTCTGATTTGCCTTCTTGGCAAAGTCTGCTGTGTTGAGAGAAACTCTGGTGCTGACACACTCATTGCTGTCTTACAGGGCGGTCACTTTGACCTGGCGGACCGAATGTTTCACAGCGTACGGGAGGCTTGGTACTCCGCATCGAAGCACAACATGGCAGATGTGAAGGAGCTCATCCCAGAGTTCTTCTACCTCCCCGAATTCCTGCTTAATTCCAACAATTTTGACCTGGGTAGGCAGAAGGAGTTTGATAGCATTGCTATGGGTGCAAGAGCAGTGCCAGAGAGTGACATGAGAGAAGCATCTCATAATGGGGTTAGAAAAAGATCCGTACAACTGCATAAGAAAACGATAGATGACTTGCATGTTCTGATATGAAAGCATAAGCAGGACTACTTCTGGTATTTCCTTATACTACATATTTATTCAATATTATATGTGAAAGCCTGAATGATTAGGAACTTCCCGTTTCATCAGAAAGAGTATATGAGTAATTCTTGTGTCCTCAGATACCTCAGATTTACTTTTTCAGATTTATCAGACTTAAGATATTTTATCAGGCAGTGAGTGTTCATTTTAAGCAGTTGATGCAAAGTTTATCCTGAGAATTGTTGAACAAAAAACTGAAATACCCAAAAAGAACTTTTATTTGGGGTGGTGTGGTTTAGCTTTTTGGTTTTAGTGTTTTACTTTTGGGGCTTTTTACCTGTTCAAAGTGCACAGTTTTACTTCGGAGTTTCCCTGCCATGCATTTTTCTCCATGTAACTTGCTACTCCATGATGGTGCCTCTCAACAGTCTTTGCTTTTAGAACTTCCTCTTGACATATTCCTAAGGGTTTTATTGAAATGTCATAGTTAGCTTTTGTGAGTGTGGTTATTCAACAGGAGTAAAATTTCACACCTGCTGGCCTTAGGAGATACATGTTCCTTAGTATGTACATCACTCTTGACAGTGGCATTGAGCTCTTATTTTCTGAGCCATGTGTTATAAATCTAATAGCAATAATAAAGACTAATCAAGTCATAAGTTTTAACAGCTTTAAATCCTTTTTTCAAAATGCATTGTAAGAGATTGGAAGCACAACCTTACAAAAGAAAAGCAAAACCAAAAGAACAACTCTCAAAACTTCTCCCAATGGGTATGACCATTGCCAGAAAAATGTTGAAGTCTTGTCCACTTAGCTCCATATCTGATAATTTTGGACTGTGACTAACAGAGTCCTTTAAATTCTTCCTTGAGCATTTGGAACAGCAATAGAAAAGGTTTTGTTATGAACAGCTGTCAAACACTGTGTGATACTTTTGATTGTATTAACTTGTAGCAATTCTTCTCCCCTCCCAGATGAAAAAGAGAGGAAGATACGAAGTCTGGCGACGCAAGCAATGTTAGAAGCTGATCTTGTTTGTTTTGTTTTTTAAATAGGTTGCAAACAAAATGGCACTAAACTTGGTGATGTAATACTCCCCCCATGGGCAAAAGGAGATCCTCGTGAATTTATCCGAGTTCATCGGGAGGTAATTTGCATTTTAATAAACACAATAGAAAGCGTCTGTTGGGACTTTCCATTGGGTATTAATTGAAGCTCAATTCGTGCAGCCACAGTTTCTACCCAGTCCGCAAGTTCTGGGCTGATGGGTAATTGTTGCAAAGGTCTGTAGTAAGCGGCGTTTCCTCCCTAATCCTTTTTGGCTGGGGATATGTTGAGATAAGACTTGATTCAATTAAAAGATTTATCAAAATGCAGCAACAATATGTCAAAAATATATTCTGCATTTTTACTTTGTGGCAGTTGCAGTAGACTTGACTGATGACCAATACAGCCAGTTTTAATGCATACCCTTTGAATTTCAGGCTCTGGAATGTGACTTCGTGAGTGCACATCTGCATGAGTGGATTGACTTGATCTTTGGGTATAAGCAGCAAGGTCCTGCTGCAGTAGAAGCTGTAAATGTCTTTCACCATCTCTTCTATGAGGGGCAAGTGGACATATATAACATCAATGATCCATTAAAAGAGACAGCTACCATAGGATTCATTAATAACTTTGGACAGATACCAAAGCAGGTAAATTCTTTGTAGGATTCTTATTTGCCAGATGACACTCAAATTCAAACATATTGATACAGAATGGGAAAGTGGTTTAGGAGTGAAATGTCCTAGGAGTGTTTTTCCATAAATATTCTTCCAGTGATATGAAATAATTTAGATTTCCATCATAAGTGCAGTGAAGATCAACTTTGGGCTTTACTTGTAAGATTAGAAATGTTTTGGTTTTTTTTTTTTCTCTTTGCACTCTTAAAGGCAAAATGGATTATGATTCAACTCTAAAAATCAGCATCAAAAAAAGTATATTCCTGCTGCAAAGTCAGAGGGGAGCAGTGAAAGTGCAACTCCAAAGTAATGCCTATTGTTTAAGTATTTTAAGTTATCCTGTAATAAAATACCTTCTATAATAACTTATGCTTCCTTTGTTTTACACAAGTCTCTTGGCGTTCTGCAGGGCTTGGCCACTTCTTATATTTGAAGAATCTGTTGAAAAAAACCCTCAAAATGTAAATTAAGAGCATCAACTCTTGTAAGAGAGCTATAGTTAAGGAGCTGTATACACAAATTCTTGGTGCAACTTTAAAGTTTGTGTTCTCTTTAAGAGATTACATTAAATTATTAAATTCAATATTACACTTAAAGTTTTACTCTGAGGTTTTAGGTTTTTTTAGGGGGATATGGCCTTTTCTCTCTCTCCTGTTTTTTGTTTTGTATTGTTTTTTTAAAATTAGTAATTTCTTTAGGGTTTTTTTGCTGTCCAGTGAAACTTTTAAATGTCCTAAATGAGTTTTTCCAGTCTTAGATCTGGTGGAAACCACAGATTACCTTCAGCAATTCACTGGGAACCCAACCCACGTGTTGGGAACTCTAGACTACAGCAGCATATAATGTTTCAGGACAGCCACAGAGTGTGTCCTGTGGGGACCCACTGGCAGCTCTCTGTCTGTTACAGTTTGCAAAGAAGACTAGGACCTGCTCATCTGTCCTTTGTGGCTGCTTTTCTCCTTTTCCTTCTTTGCTCTCTCTTGATAATCTAGATATGTAGTGGCTGTGCGGTTTTCTCCTCTTTAGTATTAATCAGTCACTGGGTTGTGATGATAATCAGACACAGCCCAGCTAAAGCCAGATGAACAGATAAAGACTGAGGCTGAGAGCAGGGCAGTGGAAGGGCATTGCAGCTGAGTCTGAAGGTCTGCTTGAATTTTCAAATGCCTGTTAGGTACAAACCTGTTATGAGATGTACCAGGATTTGCATGACACTTTGCTAGAGGAAATAGCAATAAACTCAGGAAACTCAAAACTCCTTCCTTAAATAATTTTTGGTGGCTATTGCCTTGGGAGCACATTTTTGTGTAACTGTAGAGTTTTGCCTGTGACCCTCTGTGGTTTTCAATGGGGGATGTAGGGCAGGCTATCTCAGTGACATGGCTATTGTGCACATTTTCATTCTATTGCTGCATGGAAATGAAACACGAGGACTAAATCTTCTTTATCCCATCTTTTCCACCAGTAATGCCCGTGGTAGTTCTGTTTCCCATTTTGAAAACTTTTGCTGTAACATATTCCAAAGCTGGTGCTGCATTTGGAACCAGACTCTCGCAAGACAACTACAAGGGTTCCCAGGGGGACAGCCTGGAGGGAGGCAGAGCAAAATGAGTAAACGAGAAGAACGGTTGCTCAAAGGAGAAAGGAGTTGTGCAGGGTTTTAGGGTTTTTTTGGGGGTTGTTTTTTTTTTCTTGCTGGAACTGGCATTTTTTGAGATCTGGTATCTGTGTGAACACTATGACACGCCTTCTCTCTCCATCTTCTCATAGCCCAGAAAGGAAGCATGTTGTAGTTCAGAGCAAGCTGTGGCACATAGGCCTGTTGTTACCCTTTGTACAATATAGGTGTGAGCCATAGAAATGTGTGTGGATGCTCATAGCTCAGCTACCTCAGGCTTTTGCGTGTTCCCTGTGCTTTGGATAGGCAAACGCGTCTTGAAGGGCTATAAGGAAAATACCTTTCAGACTTGGAATTTCAGTTCTCCTTTCAGTCCTGTAATAGCCTGACTGTGAAAGAATAATCAAAATCTTATATCATTCTATATTTGTCATTTATAAAATTAGAACACGTAGCGTCTACCATCCAAGATATTTATTATTAATTTATCATATGATAAATCTTAGTGTGTGTCATTGATGAACATGGCTTATTAAAAACTACAATTAACTTGTTTAACATGGAGATACCAGGAATTATCACTGCAGCAGTAAAATGGAAATTCACTCATAGTGAGAATCTAGGCAGAAGGTGATCAGGTGCTAAGATGCGTTTCTTGTGTGTTATTGTCAGATGTGCCCACCCCCGCTGTTACCCTGTTCGTTATTAGTTCGGCTGCCTCCAAGTGCATGACCTGCTGTTTGTGGGAGACTGTTTCAAAGCCAAAAGTTAAGCTTTCAGTTTAGGTTAGAATCTAATATCATCTTATGCATCAGCTTTGAGATTTTTGTTTGCTTTGCTTCAACTGCTTTCTGCAACTGGAGGTAGCTCTAAAGCTACTTTATCTGTTATATGCTTGTTAGACTTTGTATTATTTGTTGAAGTCTTATTGGAATGGTTGCCATGAGGTATTAATGAATACTGAGAAGAGTTAAGTAACATTTACTGACCTGCAGAATTTTGAGAAGGTAAATTGGATGTACTGATGATCTTTTTATGCTTGTATTCTTGTAAACCTCTATTTGTTTGTGATAATTAATTTCTTAATGAATTTCAGCTCTTTAAAAAACCACATCCACCAAAGCGTGTTAGAAGCAGACTGAATGGAGAGACTGTGGGAACCTCTGTGCCCCCTGGTTCCACAAGTGACAAGATTTTTTTCCATCATTTGGACAACCTGAGGCCATCTCTTGCCCCAGTGAAAGGTACACCATAAACACACAGTAATTATTCCTGTTTCTTTGCCAGAGTATTCATACTTTCAGCAAAATCGTCCTTTTCCACATTTTGCATAGTTTTAGTGCTCTTAATTCTTGCACTTTTGTGAGAAAGACAAACATAAAATATGCTAATATTGTAAGATTATGTTCTTAGCTACCTTAAAGTGTACTTGGGAAGCACCAAATCTGTGCTGGTTTAATATGTCTTTTTAAAATAGAGGCATAAAATTGGACCCAAGCACCTCTTGAAAGTCAGTGTTTAGGAAGCGTTGCTTCTCAGCCTGCAGTAGCCTCCATTTTTTGTGATTCTTGTAGCAGAAGGATTCTTTATTGCAGTGCTGAGAAACACTGAGAAACGTTGGCAGGAAAGGGTGGTGTTTGTTTTTTTAATGAGATGAAAAAAAGTGGGTTTTGACTTCATAACTGACATTGGATTGAACAAAAATCAGCTGTCTGTGAGGTGGCTAGATGCTATACAGTGATTTGTTTCCTAGTTTATTAAATGAATCTGTGCTGCCTGCTGTAAAGGGAGGACATAATGTAACATAGCACATAGAGGGGCTATACTCTAAAATGGGAAATTAGAAAGTGCTAATCTGTATTTGCAAAGCTTAAGGAAAAATAGGTAGGACACCACAGACTGTAGTCAGGAACATAACCTGTGGGAATGCTTGGCCAAGATGTTGGAATTGATATTAAAAACTAACTTGTGTTGAAAATGGTAGAATTGCTTCAGACATCTTGTCTGAAGAACATCTTGTGCATTGTAGGTGGGGTCAGAGTTACTGTGATCCTTGGGGTGTTCTCAACACTGCTTCATTTGTTAGGAACGTAGCAAAAGTTGCCATCATTGCAGTTGAAACAAAGATGTGTATAACGCAGCCAATACAGAGATCCTCTTTTTCAGACCATCAAGTACTTAATGAGATCAGGGAGTATTTGTCTGTGCTAGCAATAAAACAACCCTATCTTCTCTTTCAGAGCTCAAGGAGCCTGTGGGACAGATCGTGTGCACTGATAAAGGCATTCTGGCAGTAGAACAGAATAAAGTTCTTATACCACCTACATGGAATAAAACTTTTGCCTGGGGCTATGCAGACCTCAGCTGTAGACTGGGTACCTATGAGTCAGACAAGGTTTGTAATCTGAAATTTGTTTCAGTGCTGAATATACCAAAACCAATTAGTACTCAATAGTGAAAAAATCTAAGAATGGAAATTGGTTTCACATGTGAATGAAATAATCTTGTACTGCACGTGTTTTATTGCTTCCTATCTGGGGCTCTTCATCAGAACACTAGCACAATGACATAGACCAATTAATAATGATGTTCTACCAGGTCTGCAACACATGAACAAATTACATCTATGCAGTTAAAGCTCATCTCTCGTGTTCTCTCAGGAGGCATCTTATGGCAGAGGCTGGAAGGCTTCTGATAAGGATACTCAATGGTCCAGCATGCAGGGGGGCACTCAAGTTTGGGTTTTTTTTTACCAAACACTAATTCTGCAAGTAATTCTTCTTTGTTTTTTTTTACTTTTAGGCCGGAATTGTTTATGAGTGTTTGTCGGAATGGGGTCAGATACTGTGTGCCATTTGCCCCAACCCCAAACTAGTTATCACTGGAGGAACAAGTACAGCGGTGTGTGTGTGGGAAATGGGCATCTCCAAAGAAAAAGCTAAAGCCCTTACACTGAAACAGGTAAAATGCAATAAAGATGCCTTTTCTTTGATCCTTAACATATCTTATGTAAATTATGAAATAGGTATTGCTGACATAGCAAGCTCTGAAACCATGAGTCCAGCAGACCTTTGGAGAACTGAGTAGTTGAGCAACTGATCTGCATTGAAAGTGGGGAAGATGTGTCTTTAAAATTGCATCATTTTAAGGATGGTTGATCACCAGGAGCTTTTCAGAGAGACAGGGAATTTGGTAGTGATGTTAACAAAATTATACAGATGTGTTTTGTGAATTCATCTTCTTTATTGTAGTGTTGTGTGAAAACTGTGCTGGGGAGGGCAGCAAACACTGCCTTAAAGATTTATTTTCCTTCTTGAATTACTTTTTTTTTCCCTTTAAAATGTATATATTTAAATTCTATGCAAAACTTTGCTCTTCCTGACAGTGATGTTTGTGTAGCAGAGTATACATGTTCAGGATCACCTTAATCTGTTCTTGTTTTATTAATTTGAAATATCAAGTTTTAATTTTACAAATGAGCACCTGTGCTTCAGTTGCAGCTAAATGCAGAGTAAGTCTTGTGTTTACTAAAAAAAAAAACAACACCAAAAAAAAACCCAACAAACAACCCACCCACAAATAAAACATAAAAAGAACCCACCCAGCTTCCTCAAAATATTCTAGAAGCTGTGTGTCCCTGTTTAAGTTAGCTAGATTGTTCAGTGTTACTGTTCCTGTTAGTGTCTTAATAGCAGGACTTTTTCTGAAGCAAAACTTCCACTTGAGAAGAAATTTAGAGAATTATTTAACTGTGTCCCTTGCGAGATCTCCAACTGTCCATGTTTCTAAAGCATTTTACTTAAGAAGAGTGCAAAATAAAACGTTGTATCTTGAATTTCGGGGCAGCATATTAAAGGCCATTTACTGTACTTTAGCCAATTATTTGTAACTAAATAAGCAGCAATAATCTGGCTGTATTCCAGACTCCTGTCCCAAAGGTTAGGTAAAGTGTAAAAGCAGGGTCTAATACAAGTAGGTGCTCGTAATTTTATCCTTCTTCCAATTGATTTTAGCTGCATCTTTTTCTTGTCTCTTTTCGCAAACATCAACAGAAGGTAGTTTAGAAGCCATTTTATTTGCAAAGAATTTCTGTTTTCAGAATGTAATTTCAGGTGCAACCTGGAATACGCCTTATAAATAAGTCATTGATGCAGGATAGGTTGGAAATTATTAATTTTTTTTAACTAGAAGTCTATATTTAAACAGACCCTTGAAATTCGGTTTTGTGAAAGTACTTTTTAAATGGAAAAAAAAATATTACTTCTATGATTTTCAATTATGAAAATAGTTGCCAACTGAATACTTAAGTCATTTGCAACTTCTGTTAGGATACTCATGTTTACATTATCTGAATGTCTTCAGATAAGTTGGTTTTATTGCAGTAATTTTTGTGCTGTCTGCTGAGTTTATTTCTCCTGACTTCTGTTTTACAGGCATTACTGGGTCATACTGACACTGTCACATGCTTAACAGCATCACTAGCTTACCACATAATTGTGAGTGGATCACGGGATCGTACCTGCATCATCTGGGATTTGAATAAACTCTCTTTTCTAACACAGCTTCGAGGTCACAAGGCTCCAGTTTCAGCTCTCTGTATAAATGAATTAACGGTAAGAACCAAATACCATTCACTGTGCATTGGGAACAGTAGCAAGAGTCAGAACTTCTTAAACCAAAGAAAAATAAATGAGGCTCTTTTGTTAGTTAGGCAAAAATTGTGTAACTCATCTGCAAACTAACGAGTTGGTTTAGGTAATGATGTGCATCTTTTGTCATGAGACACACGTGGGTTTGTTCCGTGCAGAACAGCTTGAGTACAGAAGGACTTATTAACAGTGCTGGCAGCAGTACAGCTCGTGTGGCGTTCAAAGTGGGCTGTTAAACCTGCCACAGGAACTAAGAAAAGATATTTTGATATGTGACCTTGGTTCACTTTTGTTCTTTCACACTTCATTTCAAGGAAGCAGAATATACCTTGGATGAAGCTACAGCAGAGAACCACAAAGATGATTAGGGGCCTGGAGCATTTCCCTTACAAGGAAAGGCTTGAGAGACTTGGGTCTTTTTAGTCTGTAGAAGAGAAGGCTGAATACTTGAAGGGTTGGTGTGAAAAAAAAAAAGGGCCCAGTCTATTTTCAGTGGTGCCCAGTAACAGGACAAGAGGTAATGGGCACAAACTTGAATATAAGAGGCTCCATCTAAACATGAGGAGGAACTTCTTCACTTTGAGGTTGGCAGAGCCCTGGAACAGGCTGCTCAGAGAGTTGGTGGAGTCTCTGTCTCTGGAGATGTTCAAAACCCACCTTGGACATGTTCCTGTCCAACCTGTGCTAGGTGGACCTGGTTTGTCAGGGGGGTCAGACTAGATGATCTCCAGAGGTCCCTTCCAACCCTGCATCATTCTGTGAAGCTGCAGTGACGATTGTAGCAGAAAACGACATACCCTAAAAGCTTATCTCTCTGGTGGTCCTATAAGTTATGGGTTGCTATTTATCCAGCTCTGCCCGTCAAAAGAGTTTGCCTGAGTTGAAACTTTATATGGCTGGTCTATGAGGGCTGGATTTGAACGTGTTGCAACTTGAGAAGATGTAGCGGTTTAACTCAAGATGAACAGAGCTGTAATGCAAGGAGAGGGTAGCAAGAGGTACAGTTTACTAACTGCCAGTAGTCTGGTGGTTGTCGTGTTGCCAGTGTTTTAGACTTCAGCTCCTATTTCCGTTCTGTACTAATTTGGACCATCTCTTGCTCTTTGCCCATAATGAAGCAAATGATACTTAAGGGGGTACGTGTTTGTCAAAAAGAGAGGCTTCGAAAACTGAGAAGGGAGAGTACTGAAAATACACCGTTAATTGTTATGCTGTGAAAAGTGGAGGAATTGGTCTACTCATTGTATACTGTGAATACAACAAATAGGTTGCTACTAAGTCTGGTTTATGATATGCCTTTTTTTTTTTTAAATTGTACATCATCCTAAATGTATTTAGGTGGCCAACTAAGCTTGAATAGAACTTCCTGAAAAGTGCCAGCTTTGACGGCTGAGCTTGGGTTAAGAATGAATCTGGCTTGTAATTTTGCTGAAGAAAACCTAAGACTTGTATTGAAGTATGGAGGTGTTATTTGTCTTTGCAGGGGGATATTGTATCATGTGCTGGCACTTACATCCATGTATGGAGCATTAATGGCAGCCCTACCGCAAGCAGAAACACTTTCACTGGCCGAAGCCAGCAAATAATGTGTTGCTTTGTGTCAGAGATGAATGAGTGGGATACACAGAATGTCATAGTAACGGGACATTCAGATGGAGTTGTCCGGGTAAGTACCAGGAGTCACTGTTTGAAAAAACAGTTTTACTTCTTAGTATTAGTAGTAGTTAGAGTAGTCATGTCTATCCAGCACAGTGTCCTGGTTGGTATCAAAAGCAGTTCTGCTGTACTTGAGTGTTCCAGCTGAACAATTAGTCCTGCAGGGAGGGAGGGACTCCAGGCTGGGTAGATGATGCAGACTGCTTTTGGTGCTAGAACCAGCCGTGCCATTCCTGCACACGGTGGTGCACTGTGTCCTGTCCACAAGTTAGATGGATACTGAAGTTGTATGGAAAACTCTCAGTGAGCTGACATTCCTATGCAGTCTTTCAGTACTCTATCTCCTTTTCAGTGTGCCTGTTGTGATGTGGTAACTAGCAGCAATCAGCAGCATACATGTTCCTTCCTGCTCTATTTTGGTCACCAGTTTTCATGCCTGGAGATTGTAGTTCTTGTTCATGGTTTTTGTTGTACACACCTTGAGACAATTCATCTTACTGGCTAGAAAGAAATCAGGAATTTAGTGGCATCTCTGATCACTGCAAGTCTAACCCAATTTTCCATACTTTGCTACGTGCGGTCCTGGGTCTGCCTTAACTAGAGTCTGCTGGTCAGATTGCTATGTGGAGTGGATTTTTTTATGTGAACAATTAAGGTGGTAAATAACAGCACAGGACTTACTTGTGATCCAGGCATGAACAAGTGTTCTCTTATAGTATCTAGCCCCCCCAAAATAGAGTTTAGTATGGAGATGTGACCTGCCTCTCATGCTACCAGTGTAAACACTCAGTTCTAATAAGTCACCTTAACTCTAGAAGTAGCTCAGAAGAAAGCTAAGAGTTCAGTACATGCTCCTGTGCTTATCCCCTGTCCTTCCAGTTCTGGCGGATGGAATTTTTGCAAGTACCAGAAACACCAGCTCCAGAGCCTGCGGAGATGCTGGAAATGCAAGAGGATTGTCAGGAAGCACAAATAGGTATGTCTCCTAACAGGTGTTTTGTATTTGCTTTCTATCTGGTAAAATCATGTGGTATGCATGTACACTGTATACAGTGCAGAGTGGGCAAACAGGATTTTGTCCCAAAAGACAAGAGACATCCAGTGGGCATAATAAATAAAACATTTGAGTTCTTTGTTCACCACCTTGCTTATGATAGTTTCATACTACTGTAAGTAAGAAAAAATCGTGCTCATCGTAGCTTTTTTTTCTGTGAAGATTGAACTTCTTTGTGTGTGGTTGTTCCTGCTATCAGTAGACCCAAAGATGTTTCCATTTTCCAGAACGTAGATTTTTATTATTTTTTTAAATTATTTTGAAATGGAATTACAGCATAATAGCAGAGTTAAAAAATTCTGCTGATGGAACAGTATGCTATTTAGACAAGCAGTGCTGGCCATATCATTTTCCTCTGTCAGAAGATTTTGGTCTATGCTAGATAGGTGTTTTCTTTTTGCCATCTCATCTTCCTCTTGCCTTCTTCATATTGAAGATATAATCTGGTTTTGGATCTAGATCATATAATACATTATTACATAAATACAGCTCTTTCATTTTTTCAGTGTCACTAAGAATATAAATTTCTTCCACAGTCACTTTTTTTTGTATTGACAAAACTGCATCATGTTTCTCCGTCAGACAGAGTTTCAGCACGTCTGACTCTGCTTACTTGTGTAAGTTTTGCTGAAAGGCAGCAGGATTTGGTTTTGCTAACTTGATCTTTTTTGAAAATTTTACTCAATTGTGTTTGTCGTAACCTACCTCAGATGGACTATCATAGGGAATAGCTTCAGCTAAGGAGTGCTGTTTGCTGACAGAACAATGCAAAAAACATGAACAGTGTGAGTCCTGGCAGGAGCTGAATCTCTGCAAAGGCTTTGAGATGCCTGCATGCTGTTTCCCCATAGTCATGCTGCGGTGGTACCTGTTGGGTTGTAGGTAGTGCAGCAGCAGAATAGGGGAAAATACCAGTCTGTGAGCAGCCTTGCTAACAACATCTTCTCTCCTGTTGGGTGAATCCAGGGCAGGAAGCCCATGAAGAGGACAGCAGTGACTCTGAGGCAGATGATCCATGCATAGGCCAGGACACAAAACTGCAGGAGAGCCAGAGCCAACCAAGCAGCACCAGCCACAGGCCTCGGTCATCGTCAAACAGAGCAGCGGCAGCATGGTCAGCAGACAGCGGCTCTGATGACTCCAGGCGTTGGTCAGACCAGCTCAGCTTGGATGAAAAAGATGGCTTTATCTTTGTGAATTATTCTGAGGGACAAGCAAAAATGCATCCCCATGCTCAGGTTAACCATCCGCACCCCAGCTATGCTGAAGCACGGCACTACAGCAAGCTTAAACCAGGTAAAAGAAACTCAACGCACTTCCTCTGTCGGATAAATGTGCTGTCAGCACTGACCCATAAGGCAGTCTCTCTGTCTATGGAGCTTTGAATTCCAAAATGTTCACTGAAAAGAAAAATTTGTGTGCAAAGGCTGCATGTTGTTTAAGGTTTTCCTGAGAAGCTGTGGTCAGTTTCCCCAGCTAAGCCACCCACTTGCCACAGCCACCTGCAGGACGATGTTGGAGAGAATAGAAGGAACAAAAGCAAGGGAACTTGCAAGTTAGAGTAAAGATAGCCTAATAAGCAAAGGAGAGGAAGACAAAGCAAGCGACATGAAAGGCAATTACTTGCCACAGACAGAATGATGACCAACCAGTCTCTGAGGAAATGGCTGCTTTCCCCCAAAACCCCTCCTCTAAGTTTTATTGCTGAGCATGATGTTATACAGTGTGGAATCTCCCTTTCGTCAGTGTGAGTCAGCTGTCCAGCTTCTGTCCCCTCCCAACTTACTGTGCACCCCCAAACTCCTGGCAGGGGCTGGGGGGCAGAACAGAATGGGGGAAAAAGAGCAAACTTCAATACTCTGCAAGTACTGCTGAAAAGCAGCCAAACCACTGGTATGTTGTCAAAACCATTTGAGTCACATACCCAAAACATAACATCATACGAGCTTCTATGAAAAAGAGTAATGACATTTGGAAATCTGAGTCTTGTCGTTAAAAAGAAAATAGATTTAAAAAAAGAAAAAAAAAGAACTATCCCAGTCCTTTCAGGCTTTGGTACAGGGCTTCCCTATTTATGTCACCATTCTCTGCAGCTCCCAACTGGACTCAGAGAAATTGGAAGCTCTGTGTGTTGTTCTGTATCCTCTCCTTTCTTACCTGCCTTGGGGAGCAGTTAAAAAAATGTGTTTCTCCCGAGCAAAACTTGAGTTAGAGAGAACTCCTTCTGGGGGGAGATTATTTTTCTTTCTATAAAGTCACAGATACAGGTATGATGGGGGAGGAGGGAACAAAAATGAGAACAAGCAAACTTTCTTTTTTCCCCTACCACTTCCCACTCATTTCTAGGATACAGATGGGAGCGTCAGTTGGTGTTTAGAAGCAAACTAACTATGCACACGGCATTTGATCGCAAGGACAACGCACATCCAGCAGAAATCACTGCACTCGGCATCTCTAAGTGAGTAGCTTGCAAGTGATTCTGTGTTGTCAGTGGGAAGTGGTACGAACCAGCCATTGTTCTTTGCATAATGCTGTTTGCTGGTCTTTCTGTCTAGCTCGTTCAAGGCTGAGATTAAAAAAAAAAAAAAGAAAAGAAGTAGACTTATTCAGCTGCATTGTGTTACATAGTGTTGTTATAACTCAATTTCTCAGTCAGACCAGGCTGATTTACGCATTAGTTACTATGCCAGTTGCTTAACATATGACATATTCTGACATGTAAAATTGGTCATCAATGTCTGCACGTTCCTGTGGCAGAGCTGTTGCAGGAATGCTTTTGCTTTTTTTCTTGCAGGGATCACAGCAGAATTCTTATTGGGGATGGTCGAGGCAGAGTGTTCAGCTGGTCAGTAAGCGACCAGCCTGGCCGATCCGCAGCTGATCACTGGGTGAAGGACGAGGGGGGAGACAGCTGTTCAGGCTGCGCAGTCCGTTTTTCACTCACTGAGAGGCGTCACCATTGCAGGAACTGTGGACAGCTCTTCTGCCAGAAGTAAGCCAGCCAAGAGTCTCCTTTGGGCTCTTGTTCATACGGAATTTTAGGCTGGGTAAAGCTGTTGCATGCCACTGAAGTCCACTGAAAGACTGGGCGTTTCCCTTACCAAAACAAAACTGATGGAAAAGAATCCATCAAAGCTCTTAAAACAGACCAGCCCTTTAATAAATCTTGTTAGGAAGACAGGTGTTGGGACAGAATGAAATCTGTTCACAGCTTCAAAAACCTCCCTGTTGCCCAGCTGGGAAAAAGTATGGACAAAAGAACTTAGTAAGGAAAAAACAAAACAAAACAAAAAATCCACCAAAAACCCCAAACAAACAAACTTCTTTTGCAGCAACTAGTCGTTCTTGTCATTCTACAAGGAACCTGGTCAAAATGTAAACTGTACGCAGGACTGTAAGGATGCCGATTTAGGAGCCTCAGACAGGAAAACGTATGACACAGGATGTGTGTGAGCTCCCATCACCCAGGAACTAAGGTGGTAGTGGAGTGTCTTCTCTGGTCCACTGGGTCAGACACGGTATTTCTAGTTTCACCTCTGTAGCTATACTTTGAGTCCAAACTGGTGGCAACAGCTGTTCTCAGGCTACTTCTCATGCAGAGTCTTCACGTTGATTCTGTGGTGATCATAGCTGGTAAATTCTACTTCTGCCACACTGTATTGCATTTCCTTGTCAAGAGGAGTTTGGCCATTTCTCTGGTATTTGAAGTTATCATAATTTCCGTACCTGGATAGAAAATGGCCAGGTCAGAAGAGGACCTGTGTTCACAGCAACATTTGTTTTCCTCTACAGGTGCAGCAGGTTTCAGTCTGAAATCAAGCGTCTGAAGATTTCATCACCGGTCAGAGTCTGCCAGAACTGCTTCTACAACCTGCAGCATGAGCGGGGTTCAGAGGAGGGACCCAGAAATTGATGGTGTCCTGTCAAACAGAGACCCCATCCAGCCCCGTCATCGATCCAAGAACTAGCGAAAGTATTGTGCAGTAATGGGAAGGGATTAGAATACTGTCTGTTTACACTTAAGTTTATACTGAGTTTTAAGCACTAAAAGTAAAAAAGGGATCATTGAATTGATTTGCGTTGACAGAAGGTAAATGAGTCTAACGGTGTAATTAAGTGAAGAGCAAGGCCCAGGAAGACATGATTAATAACCACAAATCCAATAGAACTGTCAACTCCTAAACCTATGTTGACGTGGCTATTGAGAAAATCCTCACTTATCCTAAATACCCATTCTTGTCTTGTTTTGTAGAGCTAGTCATCTTTACTGGGGGGAGGGGGAGGGGAAGGCTTTTTAGAAGATAGTTGTAAATCTGCCTTCTTCACAAGCAACTGTGTATATTGTAAATAGGTATAATGGCCTTTTTATCTGAATATGAACTTAACTGCCTGTTACATGGGACTTCAGATTAACCACTATACTTTGTGTGGCATCTTTATCTCGTCTATCAATTTAAATACAAATGTTTAAAAAAAAAAAAAAAAGAAAACCCAGAAAACTCGAAGGCATTATGCGTATTTCTGTTGAAAATCCAGTCTGTGCATGTTTGTTCTTTCAGTTGCCCACAGTATCTTAATTTAAGTAAGGCTATTCATAGAATTACGTGGACTTTTTCAAAAAAAAAAAAAAAAAAAAAACAAACAAACAACATTTTTGAGAGTAGGACTTGGAGTATTTTATTCTAGCTGTAAGATAACCAGGAACTAAATTGTACACTTGTGTTGCATTTTATACCTAACTATTTACCACCTCAGTGTTGTTCATATTTAATAAGGCCTCTTTTATACATATGTCAGAGCTGCAGTTTTGTTAATTACTTAATGTTCATTAGCAGCTGATTCATGCAGTGCAAGAACCAGCTTTTAACTTCTTTAGTCAATAGCAATCGGTTTGCGTGTAGATATAGAATTAATTCCTTGTGTGCATAAAATTTAACTGCTGTTGTCCTATAGATTGTTTGCAAAAAAACTTCTGGAACAATAGGCGTTGCTCTAAGCAGGGTGAAATTAGTCACGTCAGAAATGCTTCCGAGACCTGTCTTTATGTTTTCGCACATGGCATCAACTGGAGGACAAGCAGATTTCCATTGTGGTTTTTAAGTTCCAACATGAATTTAATTGCAGTATTTTTTTACTACTCTGTCGTTTGTTTTGCAGTACATGTGGGAAGGAGTAGAGACACTGGTATCCACTGGGATTGGAACGCATCCATTGGATAGGCCCACGGACATAATGTCTGAATGAGGTCTTGCCAGTGGGCTTGGGGGGAGGGCGGGCAGGAGGGAGCAGGCCGGTCTTTGGTTTGGTTTTTTAATGTACATGTATATATTTTGTAAATGGATGACAAACCAATCTAGATCTAGGTATATTCATAATTGATTCTTTTAAATAGTGGTAAGGATATGACCTAAGCCAGCAAGAAGACAGACGGCCCTGCTTTTGTTCTGCTAGTACTTCAGTAAGTGTCTTTACTCAAGATGGTGTTATCCTTCACTGGGAATGATTTGGACAGCCTCTGGCCCTGGGACAGCACGTGGTTAAAACCAGCACTGTTGTCAGAATTGCAGCAGACCTTCTGTGGTGGTGGGAGCTCCTTCCAGAAGGTCATTGGCACTGCAGGGGCACACCCGTCTTCCCTTGATTTGAGCTTCTAGCAGTGAATAATCTGTTAATCCTGACCACTTACTATTTACCCTGGTATCCCATGTTTATGCACTGAAGGTTAAATACGTATTTTGATACATGTTTGTTTATTATGTATGTGCTGGTCTGTAAACTGAGATACTTTTCCTGTTTTGGTATGTATACTGTCCCCAAATGAACAGAAAGGCTTCTCTAGAGCCCTTGCACACTGTTGAGTAAATGCAGGTTTGTTGAGATTATCTGATCCAAATAGATCCTGTTGGATCCAAAGAGTGATGACTGAGTAGCCACTCTGCGTGGCTGCCAGGACAGATTTGTCCCTAAAAACAAGAGGTCCTCAGTAAGCTTGTGTGGAGCACTGGAATTTCTGTGTTCTCTCTAATGTTGCCTTCAACCTTCCCAAAATGATGCGAAACCAGCATAGTTCAGAAGACAGGCTAGTGGCCTTAACGTTTTCAGTTTGAAGAAAAGGCTGTTTTAACAACCCTCAAATGCCTTTGAGTCCACAGAGTTTTCTTCCCCTTGCCTCCAAATTTCAAACCAGTACCAAATTTAAAGAAGTCCTCTTTTCTACGGACTGGAACTTGTACAGCCACATAATCAAACCCTAACAAAAGCAAGGTTTATGACAATAGCACTGATAGAATCGAAACACTAAAGCAAACAGTTGGCATCTGGCACTAACACGGGGTCGTGAAGATAGCGAGCCGGCAGTGGAGAGGCGGTCGACTGCGTTCAGCTGCATAAGCACATTTTACGGGTGTTGTTCTATGCTTTCGATGTTTGGCAGCGTACTAAAAAAACCAAGGTAATTATTCTTTACAACTCTGTAGTGTAGAGGATAGTCCCAATTTACATTTTGCGAATGAACGGCCACAGCCCTTGGACTTAATTCTTCGGTTGCACTGTTCTAAACCCTGCATTCTCGCTTGTAGGAGGTGGAGGGGAAAAACCACACCTGCTCATATTTCCTCTGGCAGCTGGTGCTGTGGGCAACTGTTTTGTTTGCTTGGGAGTGGGTTGGTTTTTTTCCATTTCTTTCAAGCTTCTAATGCAAATACTTGCTTTGTTTTCCATGTAAAAATCTGTTGAGCAAAAATATACTCATGTACACTAACATTAGTAGACTGTATTCTCTGCAAGTACCTCACATGTCTTCTCCTGCCTTGTTCTTTGTAGTATACTTATCCATGTACTCCTAACATTCGTATGTAGTGTGCAACTGTAACGTCATGCTTATGAGAAGGGGTTGGCTGCCTCCAGCCAACGTGCAGCAGTTCAATAGCAAAACTCTTTAGATAAGTTATTTTGCACTTTCTTATGTATAAAATTGGTAGAAATTATATTTGCTTTGTATCATTTAAAGACTCCTTTTGTTTCAGTAAATGAACTGTGTATAAAATATTTATGCAGTTAAAACTGTTTTTAGAAAGTATTTTTAATTTCAGCAAGTTTGGTTACTTGTTGCATGACTATTAACACAGCTGACTTTTTGTGTCAGTGCAATGTATATTTTTTTTGTCCTGTTATTAACTTGTAAGCCCTAGTTAAATGGCCATTTATTTGTACAGCATCAGGAGTAAATTGAAGATAACTGGCTAAGACTGGAGTGTGGAATTTTGTACTATATTGCAGAATCCAGTATCTGTTTTTTGGTGGTTATGTAAAAGGCCTGACGATTTACTATCTAGTGTGCAATCTGTGATATCTGAATGTTTATTGTATATTTGTCTCCAATGCAAAAAGGTAGAGTAACACAATTACAACAATACATGATTAAATGCAATAGTTCAGGTACTGAAGTATTTTTTTCATTTCAAATAAATACCTGCTATTTACCACCAAAAAGCTGGTTTGCATTTGTTGGAGAGACACCACATTTGGAGCTGAATAAACATTTCTAACATGGGAGTGGTAACTAGTGAGTAACACATTTCTGTGTGGTCTCAAGGAGTAAATTCCTATTACTTGCTACAGTTTTGCCTTCTGAATGCGAGGATGGGCATCCACAGTGATGCAGTGGGAAATCATGTGTCTCTATTTATTCTTTTTTGCTTCACAAGTGTCACTGTGCAGCTTGAAGCCGGCAGAATTTGACTGTGTAGAAAAATAGGCTGTACCAATATAGAGAAAGCAGACAGGAAAAAACGCTTCAAGTCATGCTGGATAGGGGCAGTGGAAGAGGACGGAAAATCCAGTTTAAATCTTCCCGGCGGAGAGAATGACTACTAGAGCAGAACTTACCTGGTAAGAAGCAGCCTAACGTTCCAAAATGTTGAAATCTTTTACTAATTCTTCAATGCATTTGTATACCCTTTTCTAAGCTGGTCATGCTAAAGAATGTGGGTTTTCATGTTGGGCGCAGAGCGCCTGGAGCTGCCTGGAAAAGGACCCGGGGGTGTCCATTGACAGCTGGCTGAATGTGAGCCAGCTGTGTGGCCAAGGGTGTCAACTGCATCCTGACCTGGATCAAAAATTGAGTGGCCAGCAGGACTAGGTGTGGCCATTCCCCTGTACTGGGCACTGGTGACACCCTCTTTGGAGTACTCTTTCCTCTTCTGGGCTGTTCACTACAGGAAAGACATTGAGGTGCTGGTGCAGGTCCAGAGAAGGTCAGTGAAGCTGGTGAGGGGTCTGGAGAATAAGTCTTAGGAGGAGCAGCTGAGGGAGCTGGGGTTGTTCAGCCTGGAGAAAGGGGGCTGGCTAAGGGGAGACCTTAACGCTCTCTACAATTCCTTGAATGGAGGTTGTAGAGAGGCAGGGGTTGGTCTCTTCTCCCAAGTCACAGGCAATAGGACAAGAGAAAATGGCCTCAAGCTGTCCTAGGGGAGGTTTTGATTGGATGTTAGGAAAAACTTTTTTGTGGAAAGGTTTGTCAGGCATTGGAACAGGCTGCCCGAGAAAGTGGTTGAGTCTCATCATCACTGGAGGTATTTAAAGGACAGGTAGATGTGGCACTTTAGGGACATGCTTTAGTGTTGGATTTGGCAGTCTTACTGGTTGGACTCCAAGATCTTAAAGGTCTTTTCCAACCTGAATGATCCTGTGATTCTACGTTCCTTGGCTGATGAGCATTAGAAATGAGATTGCATTCTTGGCGTTGTGGATTGCTTTGGTTGTAGAAGAAAAGGAACTTCTAGCCGTGAATTTCACTGTCTGTGCTTACTGCATTGAACTCCTTTCATAAAGTCTTTGGGGTTTTTAGTTATATTTAAGTGTGCTCTCAAGCAGTAGCTATAGAATCCATTTTCGTGGCCTTCCTAAGCCAGATCTTGGTTATATAGCATTGATAATGTTTACTTTTCAGAGATTGAAGTATTTTTCATTTAAGGATTTTCATGTTTAAAATCTTTTGAAAAAGTTTTCAGCAGTTACAGAGGAATTACTTGGGGGATTCCAGGGGAATTACTGTGCTTCTTGGCATATGTGCAGATACTGCTGCAGCCCAGCGCCCTGTCCTGCTGTCATGGAGCAGGTCACAAATAAACATCAGAGCATTTAGAGTAAACCATGCTGAGTGGGTGGTGCAGGGCCTGGCACCGCTGCCCCCAATTTGCGGGCAGAGGTGGGCTCCCAAAAATAGCTCTGGGCTGCTCTGTGCAGCTGGATCATTCAGCGTGCAGTATTTCAACCTTATTTTCCCACAGGCAAAAAATGAGTTAGCCGCCCTTCGGGATCTGTGCTGTATCAAGGCAGGGAGCCGGTGCTTAACTCCGTGTCCAGCGTTTGGAAGGAGGCGAAGATCTTGCAGCGACTGTGGCGTCCTGCCTACAGAGTGCACTGCAGCGCCTTGTCCTGCCCGGTGGAGGGCACGGCTCAGCTTTGTGAAGGTGAGCCAGCTTCAGGGGGTGGTTTTGTGGCCCTCGCGCGTCCTCAGCACCCCAATGTGCACATACTCCTCTCCACCTCTGCCAGCCTGTGGCATCTCCAAGGACTCCCACGGGTCCCTGGGAAGCCAGCCTCGTTGAAACAAAAGTAAATTGCCTTTTGAGTTTTCTGAGCAGGTTGTGGAGCCGGAGGCCAATTGCTGTGCCCAGAGCCCCTCAGGCAGAGCTGCGCCGCTGCCTCTGGTATCTCTCAGACAGCGTTGGAGGGTTGAGGTGCCAGGAGCAAGGATGGGGAAGCAGCGGGGGCCACGGTCCTGACAGATCTTTTGGTTGGGGAAGGCCATCCCATCCCCACCCCATAGAGGACAGGCTTCTGGGTTGATGTTAGGACAGTGCAATTTAAGAATCCCTGTTGCAGATCAGGTGTTGGGACAGGTATTTTGGCTCCTTTCTGTCCAGACAAATGAAAGGATGATTAATTAGGAAAGCTGCAGCCTTTTGTGAGGTCCCTGCACTAAACCTGGGTCAGAGAGAAGGAAAAACAGTGTCCTATGAAATTCATGGCAGCTCAAATGTCAGTGTTGGAGCTATAAAACCCCCAACAGGTATCAGACAGACCAGCAGCTGGTTTTGGAGTGAAACGAGGCAGTGGGTGAGTGACAGGGCAGCCTCACTGCAAGTGTAGTGGCCCTTAATTCCAGCTCCACCACAGGTCCTGCCAGGCATAAGCACCTCCCGAGACCAGGGATTCAATTTAGTAGCAGAAACAAATGGCCAGGCTCCCAGCCCATCTGCTGGGTGTCCTTGTTGTTTGCGGGTCTGTAGCTGCCTGGCTTTGGTGGGGCAGGAAGGAGCTGTTAGGAACTAAATAACGTGGTGTTTCATTCTGTGCCATAGCCCGGCCCACTGTTACCCAAATTTGTGGGCAATTTGCTGTGTGTCCATCCCAGTGTGAGGACTTTGACAGTTCAGGAGGGTGAGCTTTCGATCCTGTTTTCTTGACGTAAAGTGATGCGCGCTGTACATCGTTGTAAAAAACGCACAGGTCTTTTTTTAAAGACTCCCTGGCAGTGGAACGTGTCTGTCTCCATGTCAGGGCACGGTGTTGATTCACCGGTGAGGTTGGTGAGCACAGAAACAGGACTGATGCGTTGGGAGCCTGTTGCATTGCACATGCGGCTGGCCCCAAAGAAGGGGAATTAGTAAGAAATGGGACCAAAACTTGACCACGGCCACTGATGAGCGTAAGACAAATCTTGCCTGCTCAAGAGTCAGCCGCTGGCACGCTGCCCCAGCAGAGGCCCTCCGTGCCGTGGGGCGGGCAGGCCAGCGGGAAACGTTGACAGTTTTTCTAAGTGTGAACACGTAGGAGCAGCTGTGAAGTTATTTTTGCATGTAGGGGAATGACCACATGAAACGGAGGATAAAACTATGCTGCCAAAAAAGCCAGTGGTTGCCCAAATCCAGCCAGTTTTCCAGGTGCTGGGGCTTCAAGTGTTTCACTTCCCTGGGAGGAGGAACTGCCCCCTCCCTGCTTCTTTAGGTGCCGCTGCAGCCCAGGCCACTTGCTCTGCTCTGTTGGGCACAGGTGCAGGGGAGGGTTACAGCACTGAACAAGAGCGAAGATGACCTTTCAGGGTGAGAGTATATTACAAATGTAAATGGTGATGGAGGGGGAGGGGGGTGCGTGGGCACAAGGCAGAGCAAGACTTTTGCGCAATAGCAGTGAGGAAAACTAATTGGCCACGACCCCCACACCGTGCAGGATTAGGCTGGGGGGTGTTGGCAGAAGCCGCCCTCGGCTCCAGGAGAAGCTTCCAGCCCTTCCCAGGAAGCAGCCTCTGGGAGCAAGGGCTGCCTTTCCTAAAGCATGGCTGCTCTGTGCTCCCCAGAGCATCCCGCTAATGTCGGGCAGGCAGCCGCCGTGGTGCTGCTGGGACGCAGCCACCCTGCCCTCCCGCAAACATGCACAAACCCGCAGGTCACAGGACAAACCTTCCAATTGCAGAGTCGCCTGCCAGCCGTTTCCCAACCACACGAAGAGACAAAGCTGTCCCCAGTGCCTTTCCCAGCCACTACCCAAGTTCTTAAAATCCACCCACCTGAGCAGTGATTAGAACACGCTCCCAATGTGAGGGCATACCTGTTAGAGCTGATGGCCTCCAAACTGAGCTGAGAAGTGGATTAGCAGCAAAGGATAATGAGAAAGGACTCGCTTTAGTCCTAAGAGTAAGAGGAAAGGCTGGGGCTCTTCTCTAGGCAAGGCTGCTCCTTTTAAAAGGAGAGTAAAAGTAGGTTTGTGTTCAGCTGTAAAAGCAGTAATAATTAAAAATAATGTGGATGAGTTAAAACCTTCAGCTGTTATTTTCTCCTTGCCCTATATTTTAGGATAACTGAAAAGTCTTGAATACATGCTGAAGCTGAATACATTCTTTTGTTGAGGGAGCCCGATTTGTTTCTTTCCCCTGCGTCACAGGATGGCACCGCTCACCGTGACAACTGTCCCGGGCTGATTTCCTGCTTCACAAAAGAGTTACGGGGTTTTTTGGCAGGCTTGTTTAGAGAGGACTTTTGATTTCTTGGTGTTGTGATATATCAAAAGACAAAAATAACAAGTTAGAACATGTCGCCCTGATGCAGTGAAGCCCATGGACACCAACAGAGCACTCAGATAAAAGGTACTTTGCCCTGGTTATCACTGGGTGAAGGTCTTTATAGACAAAGCCTTGGTTATCAGAAGCTTTTTATGGCGGGGCTGAGGCCTGGGACTATCAGGCGAGTTGAGGCACAGCTTGAGAAGCAGAAACGTTTCTGGTAGTTTGCAGCAGGGTGGAAGAAGAAAAATCCGTTTGTAGTAAAACAACTTTAGAAGCCAATTCTTTATTAAAAGACCTTTAAAGCGTTCCAGTACAGACGTATCTGCTCCACTGTAGCTTTGAGTTGATGAAGATGAACAAACATTTAAAGAAAAAAAAAAAGGCAAAACAGACACCTCTATAAAATTAAGTAGTAGTAAATTAAGTATACCAGACGCAAATATCAAATCACAGAATTACACACAGTCCTAAGGCAAACTTCGTAACGAATGTACGCAATTGCACTTAAGTCTGCAGAAATTCATGACGCGCTGCTGCCCAAGCACCCGATATCCTGGGTGAAGAAGACACCCCCCTGGATATCTGCACTGAGAACAGCAGCTTCGGAACCGAGGAGTACCCAGAGTGTTGCTATAGCATACATTCAGCTTGCTGGGTGAGTGACCATTGGACCTAACAGTGCCCAACTGAATTTGTTTAAGTAAAATTAAACCAGTTTCACTGGTGCTGTTGTTTTGTGCTTCTTCCTTAGCTAGAAATCCCACTGCCTTTGACCACAGCACATCCACCTGCTGAGACAGAAAAGGTGATCTGATTCTCTGATCCTGTGGAAATCAGTGGAAATCCTGTGGTGAGTCTAATGTCCTCACGGTTTTCATTTCCCCCCGAGTATGTAAAAAGTAGTAATATTGCTGATTTCCTCCACACCCCTGTTCTCAACCACAAACTGTGCTCTGTGATTACTCTCCAACCCTGAGCTTTTCAACCAACAGAAGGTTGTGCTGAGGGACCCTGTATGAAATGAATTGTTGGATCTCGGTGCCATTTCAATCTCTTGCACTATGTTCACCTTCCGGAGAGACCGGCTCTCCTAAATCAAGGCTGCAAAATGACATTTTACTGAGTTCCCTCTACAAAGCACAGACACCCCCCTTTCCACGTGACAGAGAGACTGAGCTGGAACTCCAGTTGCAGTCTCAACAGTGCTACTAGTAAAACCTCCAGCAACACAAGGACCCCCTGTGCCTTCCACACCCTCACAGTAAAAATAAGCATCTACCTGGCCAGTGTTTTTCACCTTTTTGCACCCACAGCCCACCTTCCTGCAGTGCCTGTGCAGTAAGAGCCATCACTGCTGCCAGGACACTGACTGTTCAGGCAAGAAAATACTTTTTCCAGATCCAATGGAGTTCAGATTCCATCCCTGAAAAGGTAGGAAGAAAGCAAACACCTGCTGTGTTTTGCCCTTAATGTTTAGTTCAGTCTGTAATAAACAAAAAAATATTATTTTCATTGAAACAATAGATGTGTGGAAAAGACAGGAGTTAGAGAGCAAACTGAGAGTCTGTTCCATTTCTTTCAAAGTGTAAGATACCTCTAGTGATCCTTCAGTAATAAACCTCCCTGACAGGCAGCTGTTGCTGTTTGGACAATTTGCTCTTTGTCTTCCAGTTGAAAGGAGCCCTAAGCCAGGCCAAAGAATTTTGCTGGTCCCTGGGGTGTAAAGCTGGTTGCTGGCAGAGCAGCTGTGGGCAGCAGGATTATTGACTAAACAGGAAGAAACCCTCAAAGTACACCTTTATCCCAGCAGGGCAGTACCTAGCTCTGGTGGAGAACCCTATGCCAAGGTTAAAAAGCCAGACGTTACCACAGCAGCTGCTAATTTGATCCCCTGGTACCACTACAACAAACCACTTCCATTTTTCCCAACGTGGCTTTACTCCACCAACTTCAGAGTCCGTGCACTCCAAATTCAGTGCCGTACACCACCTGTGTCCCACCCAACACATAAACGTGTTGGCAAAGCTGACTCTGCCAACACAGTATTGGTGTCAAAACATCCCCAAACCTGACATGCAAGGGCAGGGACTTGTTCTAACACCTTCAGCAAAAAGCGTCAAATGATGAAAAAATCCATCACCTAGGGAATCGCAGGCTTCTCCCAAGTTCTTGGAGTAGAACAAGGTTTGGTGCAGTGACCACTAAATCTTGGCAGGAAAAAGCAGCGTTGTGGTTCAGAAGGAAGAGACCAATGGTCCCAGTAACGGAGTGTCTCTACAAAATGCTGCAGTTTTCAAGCTGGCATTCAGAGTCTTGCCATGTGCAGCACGAAAAAATGAATCCACAAAAAATGATGTGAAGGTACCTCCGTTCTTAACGGCAGGAGGAGAAGGCAGGCACTACTGAGCCACTTGGCAAAGCATTTCATCTTCATCAGTAGCACATTTACTTCAGAATGAGATGCAGGCAACTAGAGCGAACAGGCAGGGGATAACCTGTGCGTAAGAAATGCATCTCTGCAATCTCCTGTCAGTTACCGAGTCACTTCTGGTTAGAGCAAAATGGCTCGTTATTTGTGAAAATTATTGGTAGCTATACAAAGGGCCTGTTAAATACTGGCAAGTGACTTCAGTACAGTTAAGCTGTTCCACAGGTAAACCTCACCGTGTGCTAACTTCTTTCTCCCATCTGTTTTCAGGCACTGCATTTCCCTGGCAGGAGTTACCCCTTCACTGCGGTGTGCAAGCCAGCCCTGCTTTGCGCAGGAGGCCAGGCCAGATGACGTCCAGTTTTCCTGTGACTGTGTAAAGGCAGCAATAGCAACCACCAACACATCTTTAGCTAATCAACTTCTAGTTTACAGAGGTTTGTCACATCCCTTCCTTTATAAAATTTAAAAGAAGCTATGGAAGGATCATTCCCCTGAGAGAATAACCACCCTGTTAGAAAAAATAACACACACCCCCCTCCCGACCACTTTTGTTCTCTATGCAATCAGGCAACCACACTGGTATAAAACAAAAAATGCCTCCAAATCTCCGATAAAATGAAGCTATTCCAACGTCCGGGTCATCCCTCAGAGCACCTGCTCTTCATTTGCAGTGCTTTTCATTAGCAGCCCACACTTAATACCCTCTCTTCAGCTTGGTAAGTATCCATCCCCCCTCAGAAACAACCCACGTGTACTTGTCATGAACACCCCCAGTGCCCTTGACAGCTTCTGTCATGGTAGATGCCGAGGCGGCCCGACAGAAATGAGCAGCATTTGGAACGGGGCAGTGTCCATGGCGCTCCTCCAAACCCCTGCAGGGCTGCTCAAGCCCATCTGACACTTGATACCAAAGCCACCCCGGCAGCAACTCCCTCTTCAGACTGTAACCCTTGGCTGTGCCCACATAAGGCTGCTGCCAGCTGGGGTTAACCCTTTGCTTCCAGCTCTCAGACCTGCTGTTTTTGCAGGTCACCTCTTTGGCAGAAGAAAGACTGTCAGCTGCTCACGCTACAGTGCAAACCGGTCATGACCACGTTCCTGGAGCAGCTTTCTAAACCTCCGTCAGGTGCAAACCTCTCAAGGGCTTGGGAATCTTCAAACTTGCTACAGACTGAGAACCCCCTCTGGCTGGTAACAACTACAAGTGTCGCTCTGCACCCAGGACCGTGACCAGCAAACCCTCTGACCTCAGGTGAAGACTGAACCCCAGCCCTGGGGAAAGAGAAGGGATTACTATTGTAAGCCAGTGATGTGCTGGCTATGGAGGACCTAGCAACAGCAGCCAATGCAACAGAGATTTACATATACCAGCTCACAAGATCTTTGTACTTTATAAGCTCAATATACAGATCACATACACCATGGAATATACCAAGTGACAGGACAAGACTCTCAACACTTAATGCTGTTCATACAACCCTGTGCTCTGCTGGGTGCTGCTAGGCCTTCGACCAGAGGCAAGGAAAAACATGCGGAACGACTGCCTAAGGTGCAACCCTGGGCTAATAGTACTGAAGATGCATTCTTCACACTGGAAAATGAGAATCAGGCCAGGTATCTCAGAAATACTTTTCCTTGTTGCAAAGTGATTTAGTATCAGACAACTTCTGTCTCACTTGTTTTGGTTTTATAGTTGTGGTGTTGGAAACATTAAAAACGCTGTGGCAAACCTGAGAAGAGCCCAATTCTTCTCTGCCCATATTTCATTGAAACAGGGCAATTCAGAGGCCACGGGAGCTGCACACCTGATGTGGGGCGGAAGAAGACGGTCTGAAGGAGGCATGCTGGGGCAGATCTTCACCTGCTGCCAACATGTCACCTGCAGTTTGTACCACAGCAGTGACTCGAGCTGGCTCAGAGTGCTGCCCTGCCCGGCCATGCCTCACTGGATGCAGACTCCCTCCAGAAAGGGAAGTGGAAATGCTTCCTGTAAGTACAAATCTACCCTCTGGTGTCCAAATATCTGACATCTAGTAGAAACAATACCCAAAGCCTATAAAACTTACCTTATGCTATTAAAATGCTCTCTCTTTTCTCTAGCTTGCTTACTTTGGGCATTTTTACAGCTCCCTGTGTAACATGAATAGACACAGGAGATCACAACCAACTGAAAGAAACCTTCAGCAGAGGGCAGGAATATCCTCATATATTTATGAAGACATAAACTCTCCTGTCTTACACATCCAAATAATTTTCATTAGTAAACTCTCTGAAATTAGCTGGTTTTCTTTTTTTAAAAAAAAAAAAAAAAAAAAAAAGATAGAAAGACATTCAAGTTGATGAGAATCTCTGGATATCAAAATATGCAGCCTTTTCCTTCCTCTATGCTCCTGTCAAGCACTGGCACACTGAAGAAAAGTGCAAGGGGCTGCTGCGTGGTCCACAGAGACTGCACAGGCTTTGGACCCAATGGAGAAACACTCCCATCTGTCCAATGGCACGTGGCTCCAGCCTGCTCTGTCTCCTTGGAACCAGAGGATCACAGATGACGGCCGTGAGAGTATAAAGCCCTGCAAAGCAGCACTGTCTCAGGAAGTTGTTCAGCTACGCTAAATGCCACTGGCATCAGAACCGAAAGACTTCTGAAACTTCTCACTTATTTTTCATCTGCTTCTTCTGAAGCACATGGTAGTTTTGGCTGGCTGCACAGCAGAGGAAGACAAGAAACCTGCTTTTGGTCTGCCTAAGAACACTGTGCGTTTGTTCCCCCGTGTATTAACATACAAAGAAAACAGCATGTGGCTCAGAGACTCAGACTTACACAGCTGCCAGGTAACTAGAGGTCCTGGGTAATACAAGTCAGTATGAAACAATTGTGCAACATCTCCAGCCTTCAGTGAAAGCCCAGAGCCTCGTCTATGGGAACTAAGTGATGTGCAGAGCTTCTGGGACTACAGAACCAACCAAATAGCTGCCTCAATGCCAACTGGAGTAATAAATAAACACAGCAAGATGCAACAGCTGTAAGCAACAACGGAGCATTATGCACCGAGGCAGCAGTGGCATTGTCCACAACAATGGGAACAGAAGAGACAGACAAGACACTGAGTCAACCTATGAACAGATGGATGTGTTCTCCTGTAGCACGCTGTATCCAGATTATGGCAGGAAAAGATAGCTGTGGCAGGTCTTCATGCCCACCTCCCGCTGGAAGCAAAACTCCGGCTGAAGGAGAAGTTGATCTCACTGGTTTTGTACTTTCCCCATGCTCCAAATGGCACTATAACAACCGTGCTGTTGTCTTCTGTGCCAAACTGTATTGCCTGAGAAAAGAAAGAAACTGCCAATGTTATTATCACCTTGCTTGGAAAAGGAACCAAGCAGCTGGCTCCACATGGCACAGCATGCCCTGAGGCCCAAGACTTCCTTGCCCCTTCCCAGCCCCGATACTGCATTCTGGTATGCCCTAAAGCTTTCCATAGGACATGGCACCATCCAAAATCCCACTTAAACACTGGCCGTTTCTGTCTATGCTGATGACATTTCACCAACTGCAGTGACAGTCCCACACAGTTCAGTGGATCATGAGCTAAAGCAAGTTAATTGAAATGCCTGGCAAGGATGTGGCAAGACCCAGGGTAAGGCAGGATGGCAGGACTAGTGAATGTCTTAACCAGCGTAGTTCAATTCACTGGAATGTGTGGTTGCATACTTGTATTAAAACCAAACCAAACAATAAACAACAACAAGCATTTGGTACCAACAGAAGCCCTGGCATCACCTGCTCAGTAACAACGTGGGCAGCTTCAGCAGGATCATGGCACTGGTTAATGAAGTCACAGATCTCCTGGCTGTTCACCATGAAGTTAATACCGTCTGTAGTAAGGACCAGGAAGCTGTCATCTGCATGATGCAACTGCAATAAAGGCACAAAGTACACACGATAGAGTTAATGACGCAAGGCAAATTAATTGCCTTTATGTTTTTATACTCTGTTGCAGGTCTCTTTTTCTGGGGGCACTTGCATGCTTTCCTGCTTTCTGTGCAAGGACTAAGTGGAACCCCCAAGCCCTCAGCTAGCCAAAGGCTGTCCCTTGAATCCTTGAGCATATCCATCAGCCACACTGATGGTGTTTCTTCTACTGGAGGAGAGCATCTTAAGGTGCTTCCAGTTCTAGGAAGCAGCCCTCTGAGTAAACTGAGGCCAAAAGACCAGATCCATACATTACCCAGTGAACAAACTGCTTCCTTAAACTGAGGATTTCAAGGAAGACATGATAATGCTGTGGTAATCTCCCAAAACCCATCAGGCCTAGCAGGTGACACTTAATTAGGACCAACTGGATATAAGTGCCCTGGGAGGTGCATTGGGGAAAAGTACATATATATATTCTACAGATAGAATATGAGCTGAGGAGAGCCTTCCTGTAAAAGGAGGCAACTGTGATGAATATTTTTGGGATGGTTAATTTGTTTTCCAGACAACTACAGTCCTTTCATCCTTCCTTCCTCCCAAGTGTGCAAACCTGTACATAGTCTTTTGTTGATGACAGCCCATCCATATCCCACCTAGTCTTCAGTGACAGTTTTACATCAGCTTTAACTTCCAAATTGTTCATTTGACCACAAGCCCCAAACAGACTAACACCTTTGTATTTCAGCAATGGATATCCCATGTTGGCTTTCTTCCCTTGTCCTAGATTGTACTGTCATAAATGGGATTTAGTCGATCTGGTTGAATTTAGTAGCACGGCCAGATTCTTTTCTGTCCCATTAGTGTTAAGCTGAAACGACTTCGTTGGAATTGGTCTCTGGTTACTTCACTACAAATAAACAACAATTCTTGGCCATCAGGCTTCAACTGTGGGTACCACTGCCTGGATCAAATGCCTATGATGCCTCTTAGTCGGAATGTTGCTGTCCCTGTTAACCAGGCCTTCTTTTACCTTAACCCTTTTTGTTTCTGGCTGGGCTATCACACCACTGTTTTTAAGATCCAAATCTCCTATGCTCCGTGTCATTGCAAGTCTACCATTCACGTGAGGTTGTCCCAAACTGTTCCAGGCAACGAAGCCACCACACTTCCTAATCCTGTTCAGAGGCACAAAAGAAAAAGCAAATATGAGTTAGTGCTTCACACCATTAACCCATCTCTATCTGTAATTTCTGTCACTAGCTACAGATAGGGAATGGGGTATGGAGGACCTAGGATGGGAAAGCGAGGGTTGACTTTTGCTGTTTGAAGGGTTCCACGTAAGGGATGTGGCTTGTTGGGTTGGGTCCAGACCTGGGAACCATGGTTCATTTCTTTAGGTTTTGGCTCTAACTTGGCAGTTTTTTGACAAGTCTGAACCACGTGGTTGTGGCTCTTGGTTACCAAGTCCTAGCTATACTGATCTTACTGTTGAGACAGCTACATTCATGCAGGCCTTTCCCCAGACCTCTGAATGGAACCAAGCTAATTAACTGGAGCTGTGCTGCTTTCTGCCAGCTCAGAGGTGGTCTCGGGACATTATGTTCAACTCTCTGCTTTCTTCCAGGCCCAACCCAGCAGTAGACCACAAGCACATCCTGACCGAACCTATGCCCTGGGAAACCACATCATCAACTGACAGGTACCTGTCTTTCTCTTCCTTCCTTTCTGGAGTATGGTCAATGGTGAGTTTCATAGCCTTTCCCTTTCGACACAGCAGAGCACGACTGTCTCCCACACTCGCTACAACCAGCTCAATACCGTCCCGGAGCAGAGCCACTGTTGCAGTGGTCCCAGCGTTCATCAGAGTTGCTATAAACATCATATCAAAGAGAGAGGTTTTAGCACTGCCTCAAAGCGTGGGATCATTTGTAACAGTAACAGTTTCAGTTGGTAAAATGAAGACAACTTGTGCTCTACAATACCGGCAAGTAACTGCTTTTAAGTTTAAACTAACTCTACATCTATTAAAAAAATTTACAAGAAACATGCATGCATGTGGGTGTAGGGGGGGGAGAGAGGAAGTGGAAAGGGTAAGTATTTCTGTGCAACAACATGGCTCTATGCAAAGAGGGCAAGTGGAATATAAGCATTACAAGGTACAGTGGCTTCCTTTCATCTTGTAGCAAATAGTTTTTGTCCCACTGGTTCACCTCAAGTTACAGGGTTATCATTCTTATCCGTGGGCCCAGGGACTGCATGCGTAGCCTACCATAAAGCTGACGGCTCTTCCCTTCTGTTAGGTGGTGAAGTGGGCAATAGAAAAATAGTAACTGTAGCTCCACAGAGTTCACCAGAAGAGAAACACTAGATTGCTCTTTTATACCAGTCTGCAGCATCCCCCTATTGCTGTCTTCCTGCTTCCACTATCCTCACCAAGAGACGGAGGGGTTCAGCCAGCAGGCTACTGTTTTTTTCAGAAAGAGATGCTCCTCCCTTCAGACCCTGTCAACTTGCTGGAGGTCCCAGAGCAAAGGTGAGGCCAGAGTCTGCCTTGCCTTGCATCTGCGAACCAATGGAATCAGCTTGCAGTGGCTTTCTGGGCACTGGTGGGATCACTTGACAGGGGTGCCCAGCAACTGCCTAGAGGGCAAAACTGAGCCCCAGGTACTGTCTTCCTTTGTCTGCAGGGAGAGGGAGTGAGCTGAGCTGACTGACTCACTGAATTCAGCGACCTGCTAGGATTAACTGGTGCAAGTAAATTTAAGGGCTTCTCATTTCAATTTCTACACTACTCTAGAAAAAAAAAGAAGTGCTTGAAAAGGAGAAATGCAAGTTTTTCTATTTCAGAAAAGATACACCATTTTTTCTGTGGTGAAGGAAATGCCAGGAGAACTGTCCAGCTTTCCTTTTTTGTTTGCTTTTTGAAAGGAGCAGTCCATTTTACAATTAGTGTTTTTCCTTCCTGCAAATTATGCAAAGGTAAACCAGTGAAAGGTGCTCAGAAAACAGAAACTCCTCAGACCAGCTATTACAGTAAAATGTCTGGCCAGAACAAGCTATTGCCTGGAGCACTTTTAACGCATTTGCATTCACAGCCAATGCAAATTCCCTTGAAAGGCCCTTTGTAGGTCTTCTGCATTCTGGGATTTTCCATTTTTTCCGGGTTTTAAAAGCAAGCCAATTTGTGAGGGGGTTTGGGCTAACATCCTAAATGAGAATCCCTAGTTATATTCCCATTTTCATATGACTAACTAAAGATCTTTCCACTAGCACTTCTGCAGAGCTCAGCTACAACTTCATGCATTCCCACCTCTGGCCCTGCAGCCCTGACCCAGGGGATGGACCTGAGAAAGGACAGAACATCTGAGCCCAAGGAATGCCAGTCAGTCTCATCTCTGACCAGCTTCCAGCAAACTGTATACGTGTGGCACAATCCTCCAGGTACTGCAGGAACAGAAATGCAAGTGCTCTGGGATCTCTGAGACCTCATGAGGTCTCAGCACCCCCTACGTAAAGTAAGGTTGGGAGTAAATTGAAATGCACAAAGCCCTGTAAGATGCATTGAGCCTTGCTGTGCAGTGAAAGCAGTGAGTTGATGAATCAAAAGAACCTCACAAAACAGTCTAAACTAAGCTTATGTTATAATTCAAAACAGGTATTATTACTGCAGAGATGACTTGGTTTAGCTATACACTTAACCAACATGTCATTGTGAACATGCTGATCTGGGTCAAATCTTTGGACTATGGTATGGCTGCCAAGCAGGTTATGATATTAAAAATTATTTAGATACCTGTAGCATCTGGCTATTCAGGTAAGGACTGTCATCCAGTTTCTAATTTGAAGCAATGACTAGTCCAGTGCAGGCTCACTTTGAGGCACATTATGAAAGTAAGATGCTAACAAGTAGTAGTGCAATTAGAAAATTTAGAACAAGTAAAATACCTGTTTTAGTGAACAGTTAAAAGAAGTGAAATGAAGTGCCTATTTAAAACTACCCTTTTACTTCACAGAAAATACATTTTATTTAGATGTTAAAATGAATGTGGAACTGCCGCTACTCTCCCATTTCATTCCTTGGTTTTGGAACTCTGCTGACAAACATAAACAGTTTCTGGAAAAGTTAAGATCCATAGTCTTTAATTCATAAATGACTGGAACCATTTGGACTTTCAGGTGACTCTGCATCTTTAAGCGCAAACTCTCAGAGTCAAAAGAACCACCATCACAAAATCAAGCAATGGTACTAAAGAAAAAGTAAAGATACTGTCTGGAATTGCAGTAATGGTCATAATGACTTGAGCTTGAGTTAAACAGCATTCCTAGAAAAATAAATGCTGTCTTGCTTGGACCCAATTCATGATCTGGGTAGAGATGCAAGAACATGAATATAGCATGTTATCTGGTTTCTAGCACAGCTCAAAAACACAGGAATGATGTGGGATAACGCTTCTAATGCTTTACTACAACTGTTGCTAAGACATTTAATAATATCAAAATACACTGCATCAGGATATACATTGTTTTTTAACAATTAAAAAGTTTACTTTGGTTTCCTAACAATATCACTATAAAACTAAGATCTTTCAATAGGTTCTTAACACTCACTGGACAACTTTTACAGCAAGTCATCTCAACTAATGTGACAAAGAGGATGTGGGAACCTTCCAGTAGTCCAGGCTAGGAACCGCCGGACTCCTTCAACTGGGACAAAATTAAGCAGATCCACTGAAGCCCAGCATAAAGTGTCCAGGGCCTCCAGTTCTAGAGCTGCTGACCAGGTACAGTGTCTGCCACAAATAACACGCACACAGAGGCAAATAGGAAATTCACCCAGGGACTTTGTTCAAACAAAATAAACCTGCAACACTGGAGATGAAAGAATAAGGGCTGCAGAACAGTAGAAGCAGTCACTCTTGGATTCGCCTGCACTATCCTTTGCAGGTTATATAGCAAAGTACTTGAGGCTTAAACATGTATCTTTAGCTACAGTTAAATCAGCCTTGGTATTTCTGGGGAATTGCCATCGTTCTCGCCTTCTCATTAGAACTGTGACAAAACCAGTTTAAATTGAGCCTAACTAAAAGCTACTTTCCCCACCACCATCAAGTGGAGGTAAGTAACTAACCAACAATCAACCAAAGAAATGTATCAATACTATAGGGCCAGCTATCTCACATATAGCAAGTGGCCACTTTGAAGAGCATCTTCAGTACAGAATATGGCCCAATCTGTTTCCTCAAGGTATTTTTTTTAAATAAATCTTTATATGTAACACATAAACAGGGAGCTTGAACTGGTGCCAACTAAAACAGGGCACTGAATAGAAGCATATGAATTGTTCCGATCCATGGGAAAATATGAAAAATAGACACTCTTTTAATATTGTAATTAGTATCTTCTAACTTGATGAGATAGTAAGCAGGGCCCTTGGAGAATAAGGCTGCCTTTGTAACATTGAAGGATTTGTAAAATACTTAAGTACAGTTTCTGCAGCTCTCCCTTTTCCTCAGTGTTGCAGGTTAACATATTCAAAGAAATAAAAATCATGTTTGAATGGTAACTTAAATAAACAAACCCCAAGCCCACTACTTCTTAAATTTATTTATTTTTAAATAACTTTTGCTGTTTGCTCAGCATAATAGGATTCCAGGAGACCCTTTTAGGCATAGATACATCGGTTAATACTTGGCTATGTTTTAATAAGATGGCTATTCCAGAAGTGAGTGGCCAATGTGTTAGAGTTGGATGCACTAACATGAAGAACAATGGAAAGCCTCCCTGTTGTTTTCTCCAAATAACAATTGTGGTGAACAGAAGCAGCAGCAGTAACTTTTACAACTGCACTAGCCCAGGAGAGGATTTGTTTTATGGATCAGTTCTCATCATCCAGAGAGATGCTCAAATTTCCTCAATCACATGATTCACTTCCTTATTCCAAGCCATGCTGAGCAAAGCTAGTCAGCCTTTACATTTCAGTTTTTATGGCTGGTCAAAAACACCAGAAAATTCTCTTCATCTGTGAAGAGAATTGTCCCATGGATAACGACACATCTGTTAGACATGAGCTTCTTTTAACGTGCCCTATACCCAAACATTGAGCTGTTGACCACAACACTTTGAGTGTGGCCATCCAGCCAGTTCCTTATCCACCGAGTGGTCCATCCATCCAACCGATGACTTTCCAATTTGGAGACTAGGATGTCATGTGGGACAGTATCAAATGCTTTGCATAAGTCCATGTAGATGACATCCATTGCTCTGCCTTTATCCACCGAGTTTGTGGCAGTATCATAGAAGGCCATCACATTTGTCAGGCAGGATTTGCCCTTGGTGAAGCCATGCTGGTTGTCTCCAATCACCTCCTTATTTTCCATGTGTCTTAGCAGAGATTCCAGCACGACCTGCTCCATGATCTTGCCAGGCACAGAGGTGAGACTGACTGGCCTGTAGTTTCCTGGGTCTTTTTTTCCCTTTTTTGAATATTGGGGTTATGTTCCCCTTTTTAAAGATGAAACTGATCCCTTGGATCCTTTTTGCCTTGAAAAACGCATCTTCATCTTCAGGTTCAAATTCCCCAGTGATGGAAGAGAGCACACAGATCAGCTGGAATCAGCAGGACTCCACCCCTTTACCTCAGCAGTAAATTAATCTTGCTTCTGCCCTTTCACCTGATCTATGAATTCCCCTTTTTCCAATCTGCAGGAATTTCATGAGATTGCCACAATTTCTCAAGTATGACGGAAAGCAGTTTGGCAACTAGGTCCTCCAATCCATCCATGGATGGATTTCATCAGGTCCTGTAGGCTTACGCACCTTCAGGTTCCTCAGGTGGTCTTGAACCTGATCTTCTCCTACTGTGTGCAGTTCTCCATTCTCAGAGCCCCTGGGCTTGCCTTCCATGACTTGGGCAGTGCAGTTANACACTCGCCAGCTTTCATGGGCCCCTCTCCCATCCAGCTCTTTTTCCTGCACTACCCTGCCAATCAGGTCTCTCAGGAGTCCAAAGTCTGCTCTCCTGAAGTTCAGGGTAGCAAGCTTGCTGCACACCCTCCTCACTGCCCTAAGAATATTGAATTCTACCATTTCATAATCACTACAACCGAGGCTACCCTTCAACTTGACATCGCTCAACAGCCCCTCCTTGTTGGTAAGGACAAGATCCAGCATGGCTCCTTTCCTCGTCGGTTGCTCAAGCATTTGAAGAAGGAAGTTATCATCAACACAAGATTCTTGGATTCTTGGATTCTTGGATTTCTTGTGCCCTGCTGTGTTGTCCTTCCAAAAGATATTGGGATGGTTGAAGACCCCTACGAGGACCAAGGTGTGCGAGTGCAACGGTTTCAAAAGGAGGTTAGTCTTGGGGAGCACCCAGCATATCCTAGACACTCAGTGTGACACAACCAGCCACCATTTTCAAGATATTTTAGCAACAGTCTTGACTGTCACATCTGGAATAGCCACAATTGATCATAAATGTTGCTGGCAAACTGAGTTTGGAAGTAGGCTTCTAAAAAGAATACATGCCAAGCATTGAAATTTTATGTAACTTTCAAAACAGCAGCAACAACAAAAACATCAACACCAAGCAGTCAACACAGCATTGAATTATCTTAACAACAGATATGCTTTAAAAGTTTAATTTGTTTAGAAATCCATGCTTGCCTTTGTGCCCCATTACTCTACTCTGCCTTGTAACTTGATTTCGGGCTGGACAACTAGTCAAGAGCACTGGGCTCTTTTGGACCCCACTGGCTCCTGCAAGAACTTGCAGGTTGTCAGCCTACCTGAGAAACACTGAGTGCCTTGTGTATTTTTGACAATTTGCTTTTGACCTCTATGTCACTTGACCTCAAGTTTTTAATGAAGAGGTTTGTCCAGTATCTTGGTAACTGCTGTGTAAATTAGCTGGCATTTGCTGGCATTACTTCATTGAGCAGCACGGGTTAGTTAAATATGCATAAAATTCTATAAGCAGTTCCAAAATGCTCAGCTTGCTGCACAACCTGTATGTCAATACTGCTGTTACCCAGTTCTGTAAGTCTCATGTACAAAATGCTATAATCAGAAACTGTTTTCATAATAATAGAATAATGCACCAAGTACAGTTCCTGATCCATCTCCTCAAGGAGCTGCTCTGACACTTAACAGAGGTCACTTCAATGACACTCAAACAAAGAGCTGTCCTATCAACAAAGGGGTGGGGGGGGAGGGNAAATATAACAGATCATGTGTGTGAAAATAAAATATCCTGATCCAGGCAAGCACTTAAGCATGTACACAGATGCCTGCTTCAATTTGGGCTTTTAAGAAAATGTATTTGCAAGGAGGCTCTCTCATAAGCTCAGTTAAAAGTCAGGCCTCACAGGTCAAAAGTGACTAGAGTTTTTTACCAGATTGTTATTTTTTAAAGTATTACAAAAAAAAAAAAAAAAAAAAGGGACCTAATGGGGAAATAGGCATATAAGGACTTGAAGGACAATTTTTTCCTGATACTCATGCTACCTTATCTTGATCAGGTAAGAGGAAAGGTGTGCATCCCCCACAGTGAGGCTATCTGTCCTGCCAGGAAATATTTGAGTCTACTAAGGTTTATCTAGCAGTTAAAGTACAGGAAAACACTCCATTACTTGATTGTATAAACTCATTGCTTAAGAAAAGTAGCTTGAGAATATAGTATCACTTCATTCTCTAGAGGGCTTGTTGATTTCAAGGTTTTACTGGACAGAAAACTTTCACCTTTTCTATTCTTGTATAAGGACCTTATTTTGCCAGCACCTGCACCAGCGCTGGGACAGGGGTTTTGTTTGGTTTTGGTTCTTTATTTTTGTTTTGTATTTTTTTGTTTTGATTTTTCATTTTTAATAGGGTTTGTTTTGGTGTTTGTTGTTGGTTTTTTTTAAGACTGCCTAAACTGCCTCTTAAAGTTGTATCTCATGGCTGAGATTCTGTGACAAAACTGGGATAGGGATCTCTTATCTTCCTTCCCAAGTTACTCTCTATGACCTCCCATTGCTGGAACTGGAACTTCAGATGTAGTCTCTAGACAGGTATGTGAGAACTTGATTAACAGCCAGGACTAAGGAAGCTAAAAGGGCTGGTGCCAGCTTTACCACAGCCTTAACACAGCCAGCCTTGTCTCCCTCTTCATTGCTTTTTTTGCCTTTCATACTCAGCTACTCCTGTAATTCTGTTTGTGCAGAAGCAATATTAATTGCATTAATTTTGGCTTACGTGGCTCCTCAGGTGCAGCCACCAAGTTAGAAAGGGCAACTTGTTATACTGTTACTTTTAACCCACAGGAATAACAGCTTTAAAAAAAAAAACACCCAAACAACCACAAGCAAGCAAATAAACAAAATCCCCAACAACAACAACAACAATCAAACACCAAAATTCCCAATCAAAAAACCCAAACCACACTCCCCCTCCAGGTTTCTCAAACAGTACAGTTATGCTCCTTGCAAATAAATCACTTTCTGCTAAGTTGATAAACACAGATTTGTGTTAAAAAAAATTAACTGATGATTATGGTTACATTCAGATTAATAACTCTCCCAGTAAATTTAATTTGGACTTTTTATAGCTTGTTCATTTTAAGGAAGTAAAGCACAATTGTTTCATTTGCAGTATGTGATCAGAGAAAAATCCTATGTTAAGTAAAACTGTTTTCAAGCATTTTTCTGGACATTTTACTACAAAACCACTGAACATATAAGAAAAACCTTATTCTCCACAGGCATATGAATATTTTTACCTACCATCAGCAGAGAGATTAGCTTCCCTTTCATATGCTTTGTTTATTTCTAGAAAAGCTTTGCTCAAAACATTTTCCAAGTTTTCCTCCTGAGCAAGAAATTCTCTGGAACAAACAAACAGACAAAAGATTAAACTTGTTTCCAAGCAATATACATCTCAATCAAGTTCTTCGTCAGCCTTATCTCTTCCCTGCATGCATTGAATAATGCTGAGATTCAGTGAAAAGGTAATACAGTTTTACTAATGACCTGCACTGGAAACATAATCCTGTAATTCTGCAAACAGGTAAAATTCGTCTTCCAACAACCAGGGATGTGACACACAGATACAGAAGAGTGTAAAGAAGCCACAGGTCAGCTACCACAGTGACCTCATCTGAAAACAGTCAATTCACACTCTGTGTTCCCAGCCCTTTCCTGGAAGGTGGGTACAATCATATTTTCCTCTCTTGTCTTTCCAGGCTTGCTCAATGGGGCAAGCACCGTACAGAATAAGTAGTTCACAGCAAGTCTGCTCATAGAATCATAGAATAGTTAGAGTCGGAAGGGACCTTAGAGATCATCAGGTTCCAAGTCCCCTGCCATGGGCAGGGACACCTCCCACTAGATCAGGCTACTCAAAGCCCCATCCAGCCTGGCCTTAAACACTTCCAGGGATGGGGAACCCACAACTTCTCTGGGCAACCTGTTCCAGTGCCTCAATACCCTCATAGGAAAGAATTTCTTTTCTGGTATCTAATCTAAATCTCCCCTCTTCCAATTAAAACAGTTACCCCTTGTCCTGTCACTACACTTCCTGACAAAATTCTAATTTCTTCCTGTTCTAATGGGCTGGTCCAGTCTGGTGTTCCTGCTGTCCTGTTGAGCTAGGTGGCTCTATAACCTAGGAGGATTAGCAATAGTGTATGACCCACCAGTTCCCTTTCAGTCCTAAGGCAGGAATCTCTACTGTAGTTCATTTGACATGCATTCACTTGATGCACACTTACTTAATATATTTTTCCATGTACTTATCACAGAAGTCTGCTGCTGCTGCCCCACCGTGTCCATCATATACTGCAAAGTATAGAACATCCTCTGTCAGCTGAGCATAATCAAATCGGTCTTCATTTTCCTTACGCTTCCCAATATGGCTGGCAGAGCCCACATTAGCCAGGCTGACTTTTGGAATTGGCTTCCCATACTTAATGCTTGGTGGGAGAAGAATAGGTTCATCAATGCGATTGTCCCAGATGCCAAAGTTGTCCCATGTGGTAGGTCGCCCACTCCCGTCTGAATCGAAGCGGGAAGCACGGCGCTCAGAGGTGGAGCTGTAGCATGCAGCTGTCGGACGCTTCTCGTCTTGCAAGAGGCGGGATGTCAGCACAGCTCTCCTTCTTACTTGATACCCTCCATTTCGTACCAAATTTATTAAAGTAGCTGTTGACATAACTTGTCTTCGCAGAGATTCGTAGCAACAGAAGACCAGCAATAAAAGATATGCAGCTGCTGGAGTGTCTTCAAGAAGAAAGAGAAAACTGACCAGGGAACAAGAAGCAGAGGAAGGGGAATTTTCAGTTACATCATTCAGGAAGCAATGTCATCCACAGAGCTCTCTAAGCATGCAGAGCACAGCACTGCCTAGAAGAAACTACAGAGGGATCTGCATGACTCACCGAGAAACAATCCCACACAGACCAGCCCACATCTAACGGGGAGCACTGCAGATAGATCAAGGTAAGGCATTTCTGTGGGCCAGCTGCGTAATGATGTCCCACCTTTGTGAAGGTTAAAGAGGTTGTGATGGAGCAAAGGAGACTGATAATGACTTTACTCTCTGTCTGCTAAAATATGAATATGTGAAAATATGGGGTCAGGTTGTGAAAATTAGGTTATCATGCACACTCTTCAAATAATTGCTGAAACATCTGCACTGTGGCACATGAGGCAGAAGGTGTGAGATTTTAAAGTTTTTTCATCCACACACAATATTCGGTTCTGTCACATTTATTGAGGACTTGAACAATACTTTTCAACACAAAGCTGTGAAATTAATTGTTTCTTAAGCTACCTAAGACCACTAAAAACGTACCCATGGACATACACAATTGCACACACAAACAGAACAAGGAAAACAAACCACCCCATGCAGCAATTTGCTGTTTTGTCTGGCCTCAAGTTTTCTGATACCTAACCCTGAAACAGGCTCCCTTGGCTAACACTGAAAGCAAAACCTTCTACTGGCTTCTCAGATCTCTTTTCTACCCCAGATAAATTAAACACAGAACTTGGTTCAGCACAGATAAAAATTCACTGATGACTCACATAGCATGCTTAAAAATGTAGAAAGATTGGCTTATGTAACCTTTTGTAGAGTAACACCCAACTTGAAAGTCCAACAGGGCTGGGATGCAGTTTGTAGTAAGTCTATGTTGTCACACTGGAATAATTTGAACTGGACCGTCAGATCACTGTAACTAACCACACTAAATTTTAAGTGAGGGATTTCTAACCTAATTACTCAAAGTTTGCTGAAAGAAAAATTATATACCATAATAAAGGAATAAAAAATAGCCATGCTTATAGTGAATGCCACCCCCCAAAAAAAAAAAAAAAAAAAAAAAGATGGCAGCATGGTCTGACACAATCGAGCAGAGCAAAGAGCAACACATGTACCCCAGAGACACTGTAATTCTGGGCTGGAGTGCCTTGCTGTTGTACTTTCCCCATGCCAATCATAATTGCATCTGTAAATCTGAAATATGTATTAAAACTACTTTTTAAAATAAACTACTAGACAAAATCCAGGTGCTTGCAAAAACATGTAGTCAACGGTAACTTAATAAGCAGTTGCTTTAGTAGAAAATGATAGTGACATGAGCTTTCCAGAGGGCCCCATTAAATGTGTCAGTCATAGCTCAAAGCATGTCACTTTAGATGCTTTTGGTTTACCTTTAATGCAATTCTTAGATGAAGAAAGGCTTCTTAATTTAGCACTTAGAGACTAAATGTCAACTTGATAAAAGGCTGAACATGTTGGGAATCACTGTTGTTGCACCACATCAGTGTGGGCTAGACCACCAGGTGAGCGGAATTCACCATTTGGAATTTTAAGAGTTCTCCATTTTTTTTCTCCAACAGATTTACTTTCTTGAGTTGCTTTTTCTTTTCTGTTATCCTTTACTCATGACAACAGTATGTTAACTTCCTTCTGTGAAACAGCAACAACAAATTGAAAGCCTGCCAATTAACAAAATCCACACTTGGTTTCACTTCTGTCAGCTTTAAAAGGAGAACACGAAGTGTTAGCTATATTTAGATTTCTCAGTATCCACCACATGAATTGGAGGATTAATCCAAAATCCCAAGCTAATTAATCTATTTGTTCCCTATGAAATTCAACTCTCAAAAGGACCCATTTTCCAGGCAAGTATAAATACTGACAACAATTTGGCTTTCAAAGTATCTCTGCAAGTCAAGAGTAAGAACCTGATCTTTAGTTTCTGTGATGTAAACAGTTATGCTTTCAGTTGGACATACAACAGTCTGTGCTTTTCTAAATGGTATGTTTGCAAACACAGGGTTGAGCCTATCTGGACAAAACAAGACCAAAGTATCGGAAAGGGGGGCACAGGTGTTAAAGCCAAAGTCCAAGACAGGCAGTTGTAGATAAACACCTGTTTTGAGGTGCTCCATTTGGTCCTGTTAATCTGTACACGTTTCATTTAAAGAAGCGGTTCCTGCCGACAGACACGGAAATGAAATGCTTAAAGCGAATGAAGCGAGCAATTAAACTGTGGTTCAACGCGCATGGTGCCCCTTTTACAGCCTGGCTGCTTCTTGGCAGATGGAAATTTTCCAGACTGTGAGAAGGAGGAAAAAAAAAAAAAAAGAAACCCGGAAGAAGAGAAGGTACGACTGC
>VZRU01014836.1:25094-37441 GCA_013398155.1 Pedionomus torquatus
AGACAAGGCAAGGCAGAGATGAAGGTGGGTGGAATGACAACTCCCTGCATCTCACCTATTGTGCTCTGAAATCATTTTGTCTGGGCGCTCCCATACAGCTGGTAAAGCCAGTCTCTGCTGAGGGTGATGTGTGACAGGTGGGAGTGAGGGAAGAAACAAAGGCAGAGCAGGCAGGCAGGCTAGAAAGAAAACACACAAGATGATCCTCACTTGGTCTGCAGCCACAGTCACAAGGAATAAAGCAACCCAAACTGACCTGACACAGAGACATGCTGCCATCCAGGTGACAGGCTGCATGGAATCACAGAATTGTCAGAGTTGGAGGGGACCTCTAGAGATCATCTAGTCCAACGCCCCTGCTAAAGCAGGATTGCCCAGAGCACATTACTCAGGACTGCATCCAGGTGGGTTTTAAAGATCTCCAGAGAAGGGGACTCCACAACCTCCCTGGGCAGCCTCTTCCAGGGCTCTGTCACACTCGCTGTAAAGTTTTTCGTCATATTTGAATGAAACTTCCTATGTTCCAGCTTNTCTCCAGAGAAGGGGACTCCACACCCTACGTGGGCAGCCTGGTTGAGGGTTTTGTCACACTCACCAGAAAGAAGTGTTTCCTCATATTCAAATGGAACTTTCTATGTTTCAGCTTGTGCTCATTGCCCCTTGTCCAGTCACTAGGAACCACTGAAAAGAGTACGACTCCATCCTCTTTCAATTCACGCTTTAGATGCTTATATGCATTAATAAGGTCCTCCCTTAGCCTTCTCTTTTCCAGGCTCAAGAGTCCCAGCTATCTCAATGTTTACTCACAAGGGAGATGCTGCAATCCCTTGGTCATCTTTGTTGCCCTACGCTGGACTCTCTCCAATAGTTCCCTCTCTCTCTTGAACTGGGCAGCCCAGAATTGGATGCAGTATTCCAGTCGTGGGCTTGAACGTTTGTCATATTTCTTGCAGGCGGACAGCAACNCTGTGAGCAGTTAAATGATCTGCTCAGTCTGGTGGTTGAGATTAAGCAGGAAGTGGAAAGACCGACTGAGGACTATTTGGGAATGTGAGGAGGAAATCGATTGGGGGAGTCACACCCTGCCATCCTTACAGAAAAAGGAGCAGGTGGAGGCTCCATGAGAGGTAGAGGATTTCCTGTTCTCTTGTCACCAAGAAGGAGGAGAACTAGGAGAACATGGCAGGGAATGGAAGTAAGTAAAGGCTTGGGGCAACAGGAAAGTCCTCTCCAGATCTCCCCCACATTCCAGGTGCCTGTACAGAATAGATATGAGCCTCTGGAGACAGATGATGGGGGAATAGAGGATACTTATCAGTTATCCCATCCAGGGAGTAGTTGAAGCAGCCAATTCCATACGTTAAGACTGCTTCTGTAAGGAGGAAGAGGAGGACAGTAGTTATACATGGTTTCAGTCTGAGAAGAATTGAGAGTCGTATAAGCCAGCTAGGCCTCTCCCACAGGGAGGTCTGCTGCTCTCCTGGGGCCTATGTTAGGAATAACCAGGAGGTTTTCTGGCCTGATATGGCCCTCAGATTATTACTCCCTGTTGATTTTACAGGCAGATAATGATGAACTACAGAGAAGAAGTCTGAGGGCAATGAAAAGAGATTTCAGGGCTTTGGGATGGCTTTTCAAGGGTTCAGGACCATAAATCATGTTCTCCTCTGTCCTTTCAGTTTTGGGGACTGATGAATTGATAAAAAAAAAAAAAAAAAAAAAAAAAGTCAGGCAGATCAATATCTGGCTCCATAAATGGTGCTATCATCTGAGGAGGTTTAGATTAGATGTTAAGAAGAATTACTTTACTTAGAGGGTGGTCAGGCACTGGAGCAGCATGCCCAGGGAGTGGTAGAGTCACCACCCCCAGAGGTATTTAAGAAATTTATAGATGTGACACTTCAGGACCAAATGCTCTAATACTCAATATTGTTGGATTGGCTGATCTGTTTTGTGTAGGGGTTTTTGGTGCTTTTTTTGGTTGTTGGGGGCTTTTGGGGTTTTTTTTGGTTGGTTTTGTTTTTGGTGTGTGTACAATTGGACTTGATTATCTCAAAGGTTCCTTCCAACCATGAAGGTTCGGTGAATAAGTTTCCCTTTAATTTGTATAACCAGAGTAATGCAATAAGTTATCATCTTTTACCAGGGGACAGGAACTTTATTCTAGAAAGAATGTTTTGCTCACTGTAGTTTTGTGCCACTGTTTCCCTAAATATCCTAATTGTTTTTCATAGTAGATTCAGGTTACTTTAAAGAATTTAGCTGGAGAGTTCTGGCCTGAAGATTTAGTATTAGAGTTGAAGGAGTCAAGGGCTCCTTCATGAGCAGAAGCTGTGCCTAGGTTCATCATCTTCAGATGCTGAAAAAGTTAAGGCCAAAAGGAGTTTGCAGAAAGATCACATAATTTCCTACCTTAAAATAAGTGGTCAATCACAGAAGTAAAATTAACTTTTCCCATTGATTATTCCAGAGTTATTGTTTTTTTCCATATTTTATCTTGGTAATTTCTTGCCTTAGGGACACCTAACATATAGGAATTATTGTAAAATACAACATTAGTGAAGATATGTCTGTGTTTGTATGTTTATATCCTTTCACTGTACCTAAAAATTAAACACTCTGGGAATGGAGACTTCACAGAGAGAGATTTCTAGTCCTCTGATAGAAAATTATACTTAGAGGTTATTATAACTAAATCTCGCAAAATCTTGACCTTTTTCCACCAGACCTATTTTCTATATTCATTTAAAAAATCTTTATTTGCTCTGTCCTTTACAATGAAAAACTAAGATAAAAGAAGGATATTTTTTGGTTCCTCTATCAGAAGTACTCTTTAGAAGAGAACTGGTGGTTCTTCTAGAAATACAGTACACTGGTTTGTTTTGACTTTAAAAGCCTGCTTCTGAAGTAGATTAACCAGACCCACTGGGAGATGGATGATGTGCACGGCTGAATCTTTGCTGACAACTTGTGGAAGATTTTTACTATAAAAATGTAATGAATAAATAATGAAAAACGTGACAGTCTATTGCTCTGGTTTATTGTAACATATTATTCATGCAGCTGGCAGAGAAGTACCCTGTAGTATAAGCCTGTATTCATTCAGGAGGATACATTCAGAGGTCCTGACCTTACTCTCAAAAGTAGGTAAAAGCAGGGGAATAGTTACACCATGCGTGATTTATTTTTCAAGGCATCCTTAACAGGCTTTATTGGTACAGGAGGAAGTTGGGGAAAAGGGGGGCTTGGAAAATGAGAAACAGAGGTTTTAAATGGTGTGGCTGGTGCAGCAGGGTATGGGTGCATATGGCCACTATCAAGCACCTTCCAGGGGAGTGGAGGTAGAGAGGCATTTCCCATCTGATTCTCACAGAGAGAGAGATTGATCTGTTTGCTGCTACTTGATTTATGTCTGTGTTCATTCAGGTTCTTTGATTACTTTTTAGTAACTGTCTTGTTGGGATCTTCCATGCAAACAGCTATGGTGGTGGGGTTCACCCTGGTGGCCAGGTGTTATTTGTCAAAGAGTCTGAGGTTGTTTACCTACAGAGAGAAGATGCAATTTCTCTCTTGCTTTCTTCACTAAAGTTTTCCTTAAAAAATTATTTTTTAACCATAACTCATAACTTCATCAGTAATTTTGTTTGTCTTTCTTACAGTGGTAATTCTATACTGTGTACTCCTGAGTATCCTTTTGGGTCAAACCCAATGAAGACATTACTCTGTCCTTTAGTATATCCTATGTATCTTCCCTGTTTAAGTCCTTTAGGAATTTGTACATTTATGTCTGGGAACTGGTATGTCTGGGAACTGGTATGTCTGGGAACTCACCAAAGGAGAGGAGGAATACCTCAATCTTTGCCTTGCAGACAGCAAAACACAAGCTGCAATGCAATTGTTTTACTGGTAGAGTGTTCCTGGCACTCTCAGTGTTTTTAAATGAAACTTAAAATTCTCATATTTGTTTTCATTGTTAATAGTGGCATTTTTTAATCAAAATTAAATGGTGCAATTAAGCCATACTCAACACAGTATATTGAGAAAATCAGAGTTAGAGTATAATCTCAGTGTACACGGAACATCAACAGGATGATTTACTGAATTAACAATGCTCAAGGACCTCACCAGCAGAGCCAAAAAGAGCAACTGACCCTCATATGTTGTCAAAGGGATGGGATATTTTATTTAATACTGCAGAACTATTCTAAAGACTGTCCCATTCTTCAGGCCTCATTTCTCTTTTGCATTCAGCAGACTGTTGATGATGTAGTTGAGGGCCTCTCTGTGGGGATTAGGGGATGGAAAACAAGGGAGTTGTCATAGTGGGTGCCTACTACTGATCACCCAACAAAGACAATAAAACTGATGAGTAGGAAGTGCTACTTGATATCACATGGAGGTACCTACAGAAATGGTGGGGGGAGGAGGCAGAAGGCATAGGGCTAAACACATAACACCAACTTTCAGAAAAAGAATATAGGCTGGGCCAGATAATCTCATTATACCAGTCTGGGGTTAATATTTTAAAAAGGTTGAGGCTTAATTGAGTTCCACTGAAAGTTTCTGCAAGTCTCCAACCTCAACAACAGACTTCTAGGGTAAGATTGGCTGGCCAAGTATATACATAATGACATATTACAAAGACTTAATAAATTTTAAAAATATTGATACTGTGGAAGAATCAGGACACTGCTGAGTTTTGTGATTTATGACCTTGGTGTTTGGAAATATCATGAGTAAACCATATGAAAAATTTTAGTTTCAGACTGAGTGTATACAAGTGTTTATAGAGTCTGTAATTAATTACATGGCTGAAATAAAGCCAAGTACAATTTACAGCTATAGGGACAGTGAAAAATTAAAAATTTAAAACTGTGGTCTAGGCTCTTATGTGTGAATACTATGAATTCAATAGATCTTCACCAATTAATTCTGGGCAGCTGATTCAATATTTTTAAATTTTAATGTTCTGTCCTATCATAGTTTAGAATGAGAAAAGGCAGCAGTAAAGGGGATTCAAATATTTCTACTAGTGTTGTTTTTCACTCCTCTTGCCTTTGTGTGAAAGGCTGCTAAAGTGGTTAGCAGAGGTAAATTAGTGTTTCCTACATTATTTAATTAAACTCACCTTTGTTCTCTGTCTGCATTTTGGGTCTCAAGTTGTGCAGGTCTTGCTGCAGAACCCTGAGCAACATTCATTAATCAATTGTCTCTCTTGAATACTAATTTTCTCTCTCAGTGAAAGTACTGTAATCGCTGTATTTTGCAGGTAGTTTCCTGCCTGATAGGCTGCACATACACACAAGAAAATCTGAGGCCTACAACGTTTTCATTACTCAATGACAGCATATGTGGAATGTGGTGCAGGCTGGTAATTCTATCTCTCATGAAAATTATTATAATTTTATTTTGCAGGCCAGAATTCTTTGTGTGCTAAATACTGTACAGTTGTTGTGCAGGGAAGTTGTTGGGATGGGAAGAATATAAAAGCAAAGTTATAAAAATTATTCCAAGAAGGAGGGACTTTCTTCCTCAGAAGAAAAATATTATAACATACAAAAAGACAAAAAATGGAGTTCAAGACATATCAATCTCATAACAGGCTGTTTTTCCTCCACACACACCCCCTAGTACCTTCTTTCAAAGATTTCATAGGGAATCTGATCCAAGAAAACCAACACCATCTGTTGTTTAGAAGATGTATATATTGATGCTGATGATGATTCATTTGTTTAAAAGGACAATATAGAAATAATTTAGCAGTCAACATAAATGGGATTACAAATGAAGACCTGAAATAACTATATTAAGAAATAAAATACTTAACTGCTGCACAAACTGGCCATAAGATTATTATATTTCCTTGTAATAATGTTAAGTAAGGTAAAGACCTTATAATCACAAGACTGTATTCATACTATTGTTCTATTGCTGCTTTGTGCCTATGTCCAGCTCCTGGAAAGATATTGTGACATCTTGGTGTCACTTGGTGACATCTTTCAAATACCATTTTTGTCTTTTATGAAAAATGTTATGCAGAATTTCTGATCTGACTTGTAACTGCAGTTCTGCTGACAGCAATAATGGTCACAGAGAAGAAAATCCTGAAGGTGATAAGGTGCAAGTGAAATTATTATCTTATAATCCTAAAGAGGATCATTAATTTCTATTGAAACACATTCCTGATGGAGTAGAAAAGCTTCAAATATGAGAGACTGAATACTGATATTTCTTGCCTATAGAAAAATTTGGTGCTACATATCATAAAACTATTTATTGAGAAGCTACTGTAAGAGGAGGGTTTTGCCATTTGGGTTTTTCTTACCTATGTTTTGGCATGCGAGTGAAATGCTGGCCCTGAATTGTGGCTGCACAAGTTAAGAGCATGAAAAATTACAAGGTATTATAGATAGGGGTATAGTATATAAAACTTAAAAAAATCTTGATTAGTGGCTGAACTAACAACATAATAACATGGGAAATGACAGAAATAAGAAACAGTATAAGGAGAGATTGACATGTATTGTTGATCAAGACAGTAATTACCCAGGAAACTCTTTCACAGCTAGTAAGGGTACAAACCAGCAAAATGAGGATCTATAGTGAAAGGATAGACAGGAGGGAGCCGTTTGAAATAAATTACTGTGGTGATTGGAAAGAACTTGTAAGTGGGGAAAAAAAGAACAAAGAGGCAGCAAGGTAGCAAGGTTTGGGGTCTATTTGAAGCTTTCTTATTCCTGATAAGAGCTTCATTAGAGGACAATAATTCTGTCCTTGTGGCCATGCCTTCATCTGAATCACTTCTGCAGTCAGGGAGCTCCTGGAGGGGTTGGGGATCTGGTAATGCTCTGGCAGGACTGATGGAACACCATGACCTGCAATCTAGTAGTATACCCTACTATCTACTTTTCTAAAGAGCCTGAAGATTTTCAGCCTCCATCTTCTGCATCTCACATGGATATCCTTAGCGGTAAGAATGAAGGGCTTTGTTTCAGCTCCTATTTTATGGGAATGGCAGCAAGATTAGGAAATACCTAGACAAATAGAAATGTCGTTTTTTCGGTCATTATTGCTATCACTGAAGTGTGCAGGAATAGTTATACCTACACAACATGAACTGAATCTGCAAATTGTTTAAGACTGTACTTTTTTGGTGTAAATAAATATATGATTCACACAAAGAAAACAAAAATCCACATGGTTTTGCTGAGAAATATACTTGCAGCACTGAACCTGGCAGCTACTTAACACTAGACAAGACTGCTAAGTCTTTTTCCTTGACATATCTTAGTTCACTGTCTCTGTATGAAAAAATCACTGAAATATTATATAGTTTAGGTCTTACACATAAAATTTAGATACAAATACAATTTATAAACAAAACTTTAAATTATGACCTTTAATAAGTTTAATTAATTTGTCTTTTGGTTAATATTATCCAGACTACAAATGATTCCGTTATCTTTGAAAACAGACCAGCTAAAAAGTTATTTTAAAACAAGCTTTTGAACTATTAAATTCAGAATCCATGTACACTTTGAAGGCCAATAGTGCAGTATGTGCAAATATGCACCAATTTGTTTCTTATAGTAAGTGTTGCTATGTTAGAAAAAACATTTCTAACATATTTTTAGGAAGAAGGATGTGTGTAAAACATAGTGCTACATTTGTATATTTTCATTATTTCCTTTTTCTCAGCAAGATCCAGTGAAAAAACAGTGGTGAAAAAAACATACCAAGCCATTTCTACTGCAACTCTCTTCCAGGAAAAAAATGGAAAGGTGTAGTTTAAAGATCTACATTGTTGATCTTCTCTTTACTAGCCTGTGATTTGAGGGTATGCACAGAGACCTTCTACCTTTCTCTTGTAACACTAAGCCTACTAAGTAGGCTGGATTTAACTCATCAGTCAGCTGCATTTGGAGAATGAAGCTTGTTGAGCTGCTGCAGAACAGAGAGCTGACATCTCCAACTGTATTAGGTGTTTTGCTGGTATTCAAACTAGATACTGACCATTGAGTCGTAAGTACTAAGTGAGTAGCAAGAGGTAAGTAGTCTCTCTGTTTTCATTTCTTTCCTGCGACCTAGGAGTAGCAGGAAACAGTAACAGTGCCCTTATTTCAGGCTTTGCTTACAGAAGCAGCAGTTTTTAGTATGTTTTCTCTAAAAATAAAGATTTAAAAAAAAAGAAGAAAAAGAAAAAGAAGAAGAAAAGGAAGAAGAAAAAGAAGAAGTAAAAGGATGCTTTCAGAAGAACAACATTTGTCCACAAGTTGCTCATATTCTCCAGTAGGCATTATGTTTATTCTACAAGAACCAGTAAAAGTTACAGCAGATATAAGAATGAGAAAAAAAATCCATTTCCTCGTTACATAGTTAATTAAAGATGAATGTTATGGCACATTTTGGTACCACTAATGTGACTGATGAATAGAAAAGCTAGGGAAATTTCCCCTTATTATTTCATCTCTAAATACCTCAGTCCATAAACCTTCAATGCAAACCTGTAATTAAGGACTAATACTCATTAAAATTTCCACAAGTTATCTATACCATTTGATTCTGATGGATTGCTTCCTAATTACAAGTGTAGAAAACAGAATTGATTTTTCAATGGCTACCTAATCCAATTCAGAAAAAAGATTCTGCTTCTTTTTCACCAGAGCAACTTCTTAATGATTCCTGCTCATAGAACAATGGTACCACAATTTTTCCCTGCTATATCAGGTTACTGTATGCATCCCAGAATAGGATCAGTGGTTGCCTAGCTGTTTTGTCTCAAACCAGAAAAACTCTGGTTTAAAAATGTATTATTCATGCTTCCGTTCTTCCCAACTACTCTTTTATCTTTGCATTAAGAAATAATTAATTTTTTACTTATAAGTAAATATGTGGGTAATGGCCTAAATAATAACAGGGCCCCTTCTACAGATCAGTTAATAGAAGGGAGTGTGCTTGCACTAGTAGGCCACAAGCCATGGTAAGATAAGAAGTGCTAGCAGGTCAGGAGTCGTTGGGGGAAGATAAGAAGTGCATACTANGGGGAAGATAAGAAGTGCACACTATGCAAACAGACAATGAAGGACAAGGGAAAAGATAACAAGGAGAAACAAGCAGTGCTTAGTTTTATTGTGAGCAGCTGGATGTCTGTTTGTGTGATGGTTGATTGATAGTTTGTTGCTGAACCAAGAAAATATGCAGTGATGACCAATCAGTATGTACCACAGGAACACTGGGTGGGCAAAAGGACTAATCTGTTTAAAACACACAGCCTACGTGAACAAATATATAACAAATGGCTACACACAATAAATCGACATTCTGCTTGCATCAAGCTGTGTCCTGTCTCTCAATCACGGCATAAATACAGCAGTGGGAAAAAAAAAAAAAAAAAAATGAAAAAAAAAAAGTAATTATTCTCTTTCCTCTGTTATAGTATTTTTTCCCCATCTCCAGACATTAGTCATCTAAGCAGCAGTGACAAGTACTTGCAGACTTAATGTTGCTGCTGGGCATTTAATTGGTGTTTTTCATCTAATCAATAACTTCAAATCTCTGTATATTTTATGTGAGGGACCTTTATCAACCACCTTTGGGCATAGGTTGAACATGTGAACCTGCTGTGAAAAGTTTAGTTTTAAATTATCATAGTGTTAAAGTTTCATAACTGAGAAATAAAAAGTGTGGGAAAACTAGATTTTCATTAAAAGGATAAGTAACTGGATAAATATTATTAAAAGAATTAGTTATTCAGTGACTAATCCAGGTTTGGAGACATTAACTCTTACTGAAAAGATTCCAGTAAAATACACATCAATATAATTTCTTCCCAAATTACTTAAGAAAGACCAATAATTTCCAAATTAATTATTTAATTTGTGAAGATATTTGAGCAGCTGTGATTAGAAGTGGATAAGGAAGTTTGCTTTTTTCTGCTGTTAGAAAATTAGGTTGTAGTGCTCTGCAGATGAACATAAGAGGGGACAACAGGTGATGAGCTGTGTTATTAAGGAGGGTGACCTTATTTCCCCTCCTACGTAGATCCAGTGTATCCTTATTTCTTTAATTAAAGTTTCATTTTAGAGAACTGTTATAAAATCTTTTTTAATTATAATTTATTTATTTATTGAAGTTGATAATTATCTCCAAGCAATTACCTTTGTGCTTCTATGAATATATTTGGATCAGAAAGTGCCTGGGTTGCTAAAGTTTCCATTTTTATTTGTATAAAAACTGGAAGCACAGCTAGTAGATGGAATCAACAGAAGCAGAATTTTATGCAGCAGTGTCTTGGCTCTGTGTCCAGATGTTTTATATGAACTGGTTATGGGAGAGGAGGCAGCTGAGGATATGTGGGTCAGGTTTAAGAGGATAGACCAACATGTGTGATCTTGTGAGAGTCTTTCATAGATCCCCTAATCAAGAAGTAGATGAGACCTTCTTCAGACAACCAGAAGAACCATCCACTTCTCAGGCTCCCCTGGTCCTCATTGGGTTGGTTGTAGTCCTCCATGTGTGTCAGAGGGATGGTACAGCAAGGCACAAGCAATCAAGGAGAGTTCAGAGTTCTGGGGTGCATTCATTAGAACTCTGTATCATCGATGACCAAGGAACTCTCAAAAAGATATTCTGCTGGGTGTGATTCTCATAAACCATGGAGGACTGGTCAGTGAAGACTGGTGGCAGCCTTTAGCTGTCATGACCATGAGATCGTGGAGTATATGACCCTGGAGGAAAAAACAGGGCAGAAAGCAGGATCTCAGTCCCAGACTTCAGAGGAACAAACTCTGGTGGGAAACTGAGTAGAAGAATCTGAAGGGACATATCCCTAGAGAGAGGAGTGGCCCAGAAGAAATTATTCATTTTTTAATGATCACTTTCTATGTGGATGTACAAGAATCTCCTGACAAATTGGACAAACACAAAATGGAGGCATATAAGAATTAGAAGAAGGGTAAGATGACCCAGAGGAATTACAGACATTGCTAGAAGATACAGGGAGAGAGATAAGAGAGACAAACAATCTGATTTGGACTGGATGAGGAACATAAAAGGCAACAGGAAAAGCTTCTGTAGGTACATCAGCAGCAAAAGAAAGACCAATACACCAAAAAAACAAAAAAAAACAAAACAAAAAAAAAACACAACAACAAAAAAACGCTGAGAGCCAACTGTCTAGAAAGGAGGTCTACAGAAAAGTATTTAAGGTTCCTAGTGGACAGGAAGATGAACATGAGTAAACAAGGTGTCCTTGCAGCAAAACAGCCAAACAGCATCACAGGCTCCATTAAGAAGACCATCGCCAGTAGGCCAGTAGGCAGAGGGATGTGATCCTTCCCCTCTGCTCAGCACTGTTGATGCCACAAATGGTGTGTTGAGTCCAGTTCCAGGTTTCCCAATACAAGAGATTAGAACATATTCAAATCAGTTCAGCAGTCACAACAATAAAGGGCTGGAGCACCTCTGTTATGAGAGCAGCCTAAGAGGTGTGGGACTGTTCAGTTTGGAGAAGAGAAAGCTCAGGGGGAAATCTTATCTGTGCATACAAATACATGGATGGAGGGAATATAACGACCCAGGCCTTTTTCAGGAGTTAGGAGTCAGAGGCAACACATGAATACTGAAATACAAGAAACTGCATTTAACCATAAGGCCCCATCTCAGTATACCTCAATTGAATACAGTGAAACTTCCTGATTTACTCCAGAAAGGGTTTGGTCCCAGAGGCAGAAGTACTTGAGAATTCTGAAATGGTATCCACTGTTAAATGTTCTGAAAAATGGCATTATTTCTTATTTCTTCTCCTGAGCATCCTCTTCTTGTTTGCTCTTTGATTCCTGACTGTGCTTAAAATCCCAGCTTTGCTGAAGCTAGTATGACTTTTGTCAGTCTTATACTATATTTTTAAAAAGGGAAAGTTCTTAGTGTCAGCTGAAGACAGGCATGCTATATCCACATGACTCCTCTGCCTTCTGTGCAGTCGATATGCTGGAGGGAAGGGATGCCATCCAGAGGGACCTGGACAGGCCTGAGAGGTGGGATAATGCAAATGGTATGAAGTTTAACCAAAGCAAGTGCAAGGTCATGCACCTGGGACATGGAAATACCAGGCACAAATACAGGCTGGGCAGAGAGTGGCTGGAGAGCAGCCCTGAGGAGAAGGACTTGGGAGTGCTTGTGGATGAGAAGCTCAACATGAGCCAGCAGTGTGCGCTGGCAGCCCAGAAAGCCAACCATACCCTGGGCTGCACCAAAAGAAACATGACCAGTAGGTCACAGGAGGTGATTCTGCCCCTCTATGCTCGTGAGACCCTACCTGGAGTACTGTGTCCAGCTCTGGAGTCCTC
>VZRU01014837.1:7662-50224 GCA_013398155.1 Pedionomus torquatus
TGATTTTGTAAATGAGGACTTTAAATTATCTTATACTGGGGGGAAGGGGGACGATGACAAGCAAACCATTGCATTTTTTCTCTTCTGTGAAGAAAATGTATCTCTCTTTTTGGGGTGGGCTATGACATTTTTAAATAAAGCAAAACAAAATGAAAGCACAAGGGGCACCACCCACCCCAGGTGGCTTGTGGGTTTGTTTTGTTGTCACCACAACTCGACTACACCACGTCACAGCCCCTAAACGGCTGCGTGCCCAGGCCCTGTCCCCGCCAGACAACGGGCACAGCAGGAATTCCGCACCCCTGTCTCTGCCCGGGCCTTTCTCACACGAAAGCTGTTTGTGCCACAGACCACTGAGCTCGGGGGTGGCAGCGGCTCCTTCTTGGGGGTTTCCCAGTGGGGCCGCTCTGCCCCCAGCCAGTGCCGGGCCGGCAGCAGGAGGGGGTTTGGGGCAGCGCTTCTTGCAAACGTCTGTTCTTAGAGAGCATCAGTTCTCAACCGGCGTGTGGTAACAAGTATTAACGTATCCCTCAAAATCCCTATTCATTAAAAGAAGCAAGGCTGCAGGTTAAAACCAAGGCCTCGAAGCTGGATACGAAGAGCATTTCAGGGAGGCAGAGAGGGAAGGAAAGCTGCACCCACCAGACGCGCGCCGCAAGGACGAGAGAGGCTGAGGTACACAGTAAAAGCCAGTATCTTTACTTTAGTGAATGCAGGATACAAATATTTTACAACAACCTCTAGCATTTTCTTAACCATTTGATAAAAAGTTCACTAGAATATTTATTGTATATTGAAGAAAAAACAACACATTCAGGGAAAAAAATTGAGATTAACTTATTTTTTTCTTAAAAGATTCGTCTCAAGGATGGCAACAAAGTCCAGCTTGTGCCGCCAAACGGCTTATCATCATTAAACCGTGAACAGCTTCTTTGTGAACTGTTGACTACAAACATTTACCAAATACATAAATCTCTTTTAAAAAAGCCATTTTAAATATAGCAAAGCAGTGTTCTCTTGCACAGCAAAGTGAAGGAAGTTTCTACTAAGATTTAAACGTTTACATTTGTTAAGTCTTTCTTTCACATTCTAATTGAACTTCTTCCCATGATCAATTGTTAGGAGTTATTTTGTTCCTTATTTACTATGTATTTCTTGTGCGCACAGTAATTCGCGAGTTTCTGATGCATTAGTGTCTTCTAAGTGAAAGGAAAGGCTAAAGCGTTTTTTTCTGACAAATCCCTGATAACGTGCATTTTTAAACACTACGGTGAGAGCTGGAGGATGGAGGCGATTTGTCACCTTAGAAGGTAGAAACCTCCAATCGTTCAGACTCGAATGGGTTCAGACCAGGATCCGCTTCCAACTGCAGTCAGTAGTCAGTTAAAAAAAGTATTTCTTTTTTTTTTTTTAACCTGTTGAAAATGTCTGTGCTATGTCTTCTTTTTCTTTTTTTTTTTTTTATAAAACATTTTTACAATTCCTAAAAAAAGTACGTTCCAAAGTTAGTTACTTGGTATTAAAAACCAGGATTCCCCTTGACTCAGTGGCAGGAGGCGCCCGAAAGGTTGTTCTGCCCGGTCTGGTGGAGGGGTTGGGGCAACGCGGGACCAGGCCCGGCGGCAGCTCTTCAGAACCAATTACTATTAGTAGTTTTTAATTCATTGGTGCAATTTCAGTACAAACTCTAACCCTTACGTAGCTTTTTTTTTTCTTTAAGAAAACAGTAATAGTACTGTTTAAAAACCTGCATAGAAATAAAGACTATTGAGATACAGTCAGCAAAGCCATCTTATAAGGCACACAAGAAAATAGACAGTAAATGTGAATGCAGAACTCCCACTCTGATGAACAGCAAAGTTCAGAGATGTGCATAAATAATGACAAAAATCACATCGCTTTCCAGAGCATGAAAAGGTTCTCTGAAGCGGTAAGTGAATTCAGCGTCGCCACTAGAAAGAGTCTCCTTCGCCTCTGCGCTCCTGTGACCGGTAACTGCCAGAAATGAGAGGAATTTCCAAGGGGAGCGGCAGGAACCCACTGCAACCGGTAGGTTTTTTAGAAGTTACCATGACAACAAGGGACAGCCGCATGTACTGACTTTGTTCTTCAGGCTGACATTAAAAGGAGCGGCTGAGGACCTCACCGCCCCCGCTGGAGTTCCATTTCTCACACTTCAGTTGCAGTATCAAGTCTGGGGTTTTTTCTAATTACTAAAAAATCATCATCGCCAATTTAAAGGCCAAGCAGGATTATGGTAAATACGAGGGACAAGTTCAGAGGGGTGTGGGTAACGAGCCAGCACTGGAGTCTCTTCCCTAGCACTGCAACTCCCAGCGGTACGGTTCAGCGCTCCCAGGTTGGTTCCCAGCGCAAGTGGACGCTTCCCACCTGCAGGAAGAACCTGGGAAGAGACCGGATCCCACCAGGGCTCCCCGATCGCTCCCCACCACGGCACTGCTGCTGTCGGCCACTCGACCCAGATTTTGGCTCCTGAGACTTTTGGCTACTCCTCCCCCTGCGAGGGACTGGCCTGAGGTCCCTCAGAGTCCCCAGGGGGGAGGACGCTGCCCCTGCTGTCCCTGTCCCTCCCGCTGCGGCGCAGCCGGGCCCTGCCAGCGCCACCGCTCACCCAGCCCAGCTCCCACCGGACCCTCTCCCGGCGGCCTCTAGACCCCTCGCTCGATCAGGGCAGCAGCAGCAAAGAGGAACAGCAAGTTTATTTGTGAGGCTTTATCCCAAACCACTTACCAACCGAAAAAACCTTTTGTGCTCATCTGATATGTGTTATTTCCCTATCATGAGAAATTAGGTCAAGTTTTTCCACTGTTTTTTTTTTCCTCCTCAGAAGAGGCAGCTTTAAAATGATGCCTTAAAATGTGTTATAACAGATTTTTTCTATTTATGCAGGATGAACTTAACACCGGATAATTTTTTTTTTTTTGCCACTTTGCTATTTATATACATATATATAAAATGTATAATGAAGCTTAACCATACAGCACAGAGATTACAATTTAACGGCACACATTCACCACCAGTGAGGGGGACAACCCCTTTATACACCCTCTGAAAAATCTGGATAATAATATTAATAATAATTAAAATCCAAAGAAAGTACAGTATATTTAACAAAATAGTAAATATTAAACAGTGAATACTCTACTTAATAAGGACCTCGCCTTTTTTCAAGTTGGCGTCAATCCACAAAAATATACTTTTTAATCTGGTGACCGTACAATACAGAGGTACTTACACCAAAGGTGATAATATATTTAGGATGCTATATACACAAAGAGTTTGGCTCAAATTTAAATTTACATAGAAGTGTTCATGGCTTATTTTTCCCCCAAGGTTCCGCCTGCAAGTTTTTCCTTTTCATCTTTGAAAGCAAAAACTAGAAAGTCAAAATAAGATAAAACTATACTCTACAAAAAAGCTACAACGTACAGCTTTGGCTTATATAAATAATTCATAGCAGAATGTGTCCAAAAGTACTGTATATAACTTTATATATAGTCTTCAATTCATTAGGGTATTGTTTTCTTTAATATAAAATATACATGAGCTAAAATCCGTTTCTATATTTTTCAAAGGTAGGAACGTAAAAACAAATTTGTCAAACATATTCCAATTATAACTTAATATATTACTTTTATTTTTGTTACTGTTCTATTTTCTAGGCTAATATTTTCTGAGTATTTCATGCGAGTTCTCTATGTCTCTTTCACTCCTTAAAAAAAATCACTTCTTTGACCCAATACACTATGTGATTTCTTTTTTTGCACGTGCAAAACAGGGTTTTTGTTTTTGTTTTTTTTTCATTTCTTACAGCATCAGCCCTTCTCCATGCACCCTCTGCACTAGAGCCCCATGCCAGGTTGGGTAATAGAAAGGTCGTTTTATGTACAGTATTGCTTTCTTCTTCCTGCTTTTCTACTGCTCTGCGGCTACAAAGCATTATTTCTTAACTACGAGTAACCATACAGCTTGAATAAAACACACAGGGACGTTACTACAGGCGAGCCCTCTTGGTTTCTGCAATCTAGTGTGGAGGGTTATAATGCGGGTACAAGGGTTCTTTGCAAAACAGGTTCTATTAGTAAAACAACGAGTCCAGGTAAGTGCCAGACTAGATCAATACCTACGGGATTGTTCTGTTACGTTTTACCATGGGACATCTGCAGCTCTACAAGAAGTTTGTCGTAAGTGCCTGATGATTCTGTGTATGCTACACACACTAGCACATATATATGCAGGTGAAGATATATATATGCACGTATGTATATACATATAAATATACTTATTTCATGTCCTTATTTATAAATTTAGATATGTCAGGACAGTTCATGTTGAGAACACAAAACTGAAGAGGCAACACCGCAAGTTTATGTCACCCACGTGTCCATCCTCATTCGTTTTACCGACGGGCTCTCCCGATCTTCGGAATTGGGCGGCCTTCCCAGCACGACGGGCGAGTGGAAATCGCTTCTCGGGTCTTCCCGATCGCTGCCGTCGTAGGAGCTGCTGGAGCTGCTGAGGCTGTCGACGGGAGAGCGGCCCATTTCCTGCCGCGACGGCTGCTGCTGCTGCTGCTGCTGCTGCTGCTGGGGCGGCGGCGGCTGCGGCTGCTGGGGCTGCGGCTGCTGCTGCGGGAACCCAGAGGGAGTTACACGGTCCCGGGGAGGTGAAATTGGTTCAGATTTTATGTTGATGTTTTGGTTGGTGTTAATGGATAAGTTTGAACCCTGAGATAGCTGGCTGCCAGTACTGGGAAAGAGAAAAGCAAAAAGCAGAAATAAGAAAACACATAAAAGGCAAGAAAGCGATAATTCAGCTGTCTGGGTGGTGTGCTCCTGTGGTTCAGCACCCTCCAAACGAGCAGGTAAATAAAGGCCACTTACTGAAGTGAAGAAACAAAGTTAAAAGAAAGTATTAATTAAAGGTCTGAACTGCGTTTACAGAAGCTACGAATCAAACAGAAGCGTTGCTTGTTTCCAAAGTTTTAAGTCGATCGGGCGGGTGACTCCTCTGTACGAAGCAGGGCCTGTGGGACTGAACTGAGCAAGGGACAAACACCGTGGGACGCAAATGCTTTTCCAGCCAAGGAGCAAACCTGGAAGGCAACGCACCAGCAGCAGCTGACAAGAAACTGAAATGGTTTTGTGCTAAATATTCCCCGGAGCAGATGATTGGGGCACGTTCCCGCCGGGGAGCGGTGCCACCAGAGGTACTTACACGAGGGAGCTGAGGGCGGCTGGACCGAGGTGGTGCTGCTGCCAGGCAGAGACCTGCCCTAAGGACAGCATTCCCGGGGAGTTAAATCCCTGCAAGGCAGACAGGTCTGCGCTAGTCAAGGAGTAATCTAAAAGGGGAAAAACAAATAAACGGGAAAGTTGGGGTTTGACTTTTGTTATATGCACTTGTATACAGACAGCCAGGAGAATACGCGTGATACACACAGACAGAAAGGCTTTTTGCCCAAAACAAATCAAGTCGAGTGACCCCAAGAACTCCAGATGTGAAAACTGAAGTCCGGGGCACGTAAGCCTGCACACGACAAAGCCTTTGGCATTCTCCTCTCAGTTCCTACGTGCTGCTGTCTCTCGGAGCTGCTTCTAAACCCCCAGGTACCACAGATTTATGTGTCTTTCCGCAGGCACCAGGGCCTGTGACCCAAGTCACTGCAGCTGGGAGCCTCGGGGAGCCCTCTGCCCGCTCCACTTGTGCGCTCCCACCGTAAAACACGGCACTCGCCCTCTCCCCACAACAGCTTCACTCCGTACTTCGATTAAGCTGTCATCTCGGTGTCAAAGAAAGAAATGAGACCTCATGGAAATGGATAATAGAAAATACAACACGTTCCTAATGAGCAGTCAGGGACTGGCTGTTACTTTTGGCTGAGCTCGAACGCTTCAACAGTTCTCACCCCATTCACACAGGAAAAATTATTCTCACTTTATCATTATCACTCGTGCTTTTCTTTCAGGTCTTAAAACAAAGCTGCAAATGCTTCTCTGCTTTTAATTATTTTGTAATGCAGCTTCCTTAAAATAATTTCTGGTCTCTTGAGAATGTGACAAAATGCTAGCAGCCAAACTTATTTTACGCTTCCAGCACACGAACCAAAAATTCTGCTTAAGTAGGGCGTGTGCTTTGCTTTGGGGTTGGATTTTTGGACAGGGGGTGGTGGGGTTTTTGTTTTATTTTGTTTTTTTAATATGGTCCTAAAACACCACCGCCGTTACGATCTACCTCTCGAGATCAGCTCTCTTGACCAATTTTCTCACTCAATGATCTCAAAGGTCCCAGCCATCCTAGACAGTTCTGTGATTCCTACCCACCAGCCTGTTTGCTTCTAGGTCCCCCTTTCTCACGGCCTACAAAGGCGGGAGAGCCTCGAGTCGCGAGCTGCTGCGAGAGGCACGGCCGCCCCTGCAAGAACCTTCCCGAAGCCCCTGAGAACTTCAGCTGCACCCCCAAGAGGTGACGCTGCCTAAGTTGCCTTTTCCCCCCCATTTGACTTCTCCATTAACAATTTTGTTGAAACTCTGAAAAAACCCCACAAGCATTTCTGCACAGAGCCGGTAAGATTTTCCCAAGCTGATCAGTCCAAAGCCCTTTTGCAAAACTAACATTAAAAAAAAATAAATACAATACTAAATAAACCCGGAGCCCCCCAGTGCTGAGGACATGGACTGAGCCTTCAAAGCAGCCCTGACAACCTGCAAGCGTAGTAAATGTGAACACTCGAGTTGGAGGCACCGTTCCGTGCCAACAGCAAACCTGAATAAAATGTTCACAGCAATTCAGCTTCCATGTATTATTTTCTTTGTCTTCGCAATTACAGCTTTTATGATAATGGACAATTCTGGCAATTTAGACAGAAGGTGTCTGGTGGCAGGGGCGGGAGGAGACACGTTGCCCACAGCACCCCCCTGGCTGCCTTATTTCCCCACGTATTCACGTATCTGCAGGCAGTAGAAGGACACCAAGCGCTACACCAGTGGCCTCACACAAGATGGAAAAGTCACACAGACGAGAGAGAGTGCCTTCTCCATTCCTGCTGTGACCCTGACAACGAGACACCTTTGAAGTTTCTGCCTTTGCAAAATAACTCACCTGAAGTCAGTAACATAATTTACGGCTGGATATGCTCTGCTCCAGGGTAAGTTAGTATTTAACTGATCTCTCTGGTTTTTGAATAGATTTTTTTAATGCCTAGACTGCTCTGGAACTCAGTAACTTCATTCCTGGCCCTTCCTCCAGTAAACTGCAGGAAAAAACGCAGTTCTCCAGCAAAACAAACTAAATAAAATATCATATTTGTGCAAAACTGATATTGAACATTTTAATGAAGGATCTCAGAGCTGAATCTCTCTCTTCCAGCCCTGAAAAGCGCCAGCAAACCAGAAGAACAATTTAGGTATCCAAATTCTATCCTACTCCTTGAACTGCAAAACTGGAGTTTCTACAGAAGTGGTGACCACCCTGAGAATACCCAGAGGACAATTTGGTTTCAACATCAAATTTCTCTTTGCAAATTCCCTGAAAGGCTCAGTCTGATAGAAATGGTTTTAAAGTGTCTGGAAAACACTAGAGGCTAAAAGCTTTTCACAAATCATTGCATTATCAAAGGAAATGGGCTGGTTTTTAAAATCGTATCCCAGTGCTAACAGCACTTTGCTGCTTAAGACAACCGTTTCAATTGTCTTTGCCGCTTCCCGAGATTCAGCCTCCAGCCCCTCTCAGCTTTGGGATGTTTTAGCCGTCGGGTTCTGGGTTCCTCTGGATGGGGGACACACACAGCGTCACCTCCCCAAACGGTGTCTGATTGCACAAGAGAAGGGAGGGATTTGTTAGGCGACAGGTAGAACTCAAGGTGGGTCTTCTGAGCAGGGACCAGAGCTACGTGCTTATTTTAAACAGCCAATAAATGCAGCGTATAAAAGTCTCTGGGGCAAGTATCAAGCCAAGATCTGCATGTCCAGCAAATTCGTATTTAGGCTGATAATCCAAAACAAGTCACCAAGCACAACTCTTCACTCGGCTCATCGTACTGTTATTGCAGCCCCATCTCCTTCACTCATTTCTTTAGACTTTAACCCCCGCTCAGGGTAGTTGATTATTTGCACAAAAGGCAAACAACGCAGTTGGCTGCTACCCCAGTGTGAATATTTACTGATGAAACATCATAATCGTAACCGCCTGGGGGCAGCCCCTCTGAGGCAAAGCAAGGCAGAACCCGGCTGAAGGGTAATAAGTGTCAGTTAACGAGCACCTCCATAGAAAAAGATACCAAAAGACGCGAGTTGTTTGGCTGGAAGTTGGCTACAAGTCTGAACTAAAGACTGAAGACTTCCAAAGCAAAAAATAATGGGGAAAAAAAAGTGTAGAAAAATGTACAAAATCCCATATTTCAGGGGAGGAAAACTGTGACAGGATAGTAACTCTACCAATTCCATTTTCCAACACAATAGACTCCTGATGGCATCTCTCCTTGCAGAAAACCAAAATAATTACAAAACTTCTGCATTACTTGGGGTTTGGCCACTTTCTACAAACCTTGCATTTTTTTAAATTTGTCCTGACCCTTGCCCAAGAGTAAGAACATTAGGTCCAGGAAAGAGATGCTGCCAGGTCATCTCCTCTACCAGAGATGTGGACATCCCCAGAATTTTTTCCATTGTTTTCCTTTTTAAGCAATAGCTGGTTCAACATCAATACATTTTTGAAGTCAGAGTAGTCTGCAAGGTAGTTTCTCTGCAGGTGCGGTTGAAAATTTAACTATGCATCACAAATCAACAGTAAGCAACCCCCATCAAGGCTGCAGCCTCTCAAGGAAATTATTTGAAAAATTCCTTAATTGGTAACACAGAAGGTCTGTAACCACCAGAGAACCTTGAGGCTGAAGTCAGAATTAGCTCTATTGGTGTGGAGACCAAGTAGGAGGCACCTCATCATGAGCTACTTTCCAAACTGGCAAAACGATTGGCACTTCTATCAGCAGGTCCCCTGGATCATACCCATCTTGGATAAAAGCAGTTTTGAGGTCTTCCAGATAACAGAGACCCACAACGGTGAAACCCTGACAATGCCGTCCCCCGAGTCCCCTCCTCACTCTTGATAAAGCTCCTGAAGAGGAGAAGGCCCCGTCTGGGCTTTGTACACAAGGCTTCCTTCTAGATTGAGAGCCTCTGTAGAATCCGATTCCCTCCTGCTGCTGGCACTGAGCAGAGGGGAACAAAAGGGGACAGTGTCCTGCTCTCAAGTAGCAACTATTGCTTAAGGGTGAGACAGATTTCGTTTCTCTGTGGATACTTGACTACCAGCGCTATCAGCAATGTGTTCTACCGCGCCTCTGCGTTCGGCTGTGCCCAACCCGACTGACTGAAAGCTCCTGCCGGATCGGAGTCTCAACATTTACACATTTTTACAAGCTGGAGGCTCATTTCTGATGAATAAGAGCCTTCATTTGAACCGCAGAGGAAAATAAAGTGAAGTGTCACAGAAATGCAAATGTTCTGGGCTTATGACTCACAAAAGCCTCATAGAGATACCTGACAAAGGCAGCCACTGATGGAAGAGAGCGCTTACCAGTGTTGTAGGCAGTAGGCATGGCCGAGTACACCAGTCCCTGCGGAGGCAAGCTCGGAGTTGTCACAGACACCACAGGGGTAGCAAGAGGCTGTGTAGACTGAGAACTACTTATCCTTTGGGTATTCTATAAACGATTAAAAATAACAGCACGTCTTGTGATATCAGTTAGAACAATGGAAAAATCAAGCCCTAATATAAAAATAGCATTCCATTAAGATGCGTTTCTTTGCTTTATTTTTTAGTTACGAACACATCCTTTTTGTCAGGACAGATTTTCTAAACAAGCCAAAACATTTCAAGACGACCCAAATGATCTTCTGAAACAAAGAATTAATTAGGGCTCACTGGTTCGCTTCCCGTGCATGCAGATTTCAACAGTGTTAGCGTTGCAGGACATACAAATAAATGCAATTTCTTAGGGATACACACGGCGATTCTCAGAAGTTCTTAAGTGATTTAAGACAGGTTTTTGTCTTATTGTTTGAAGGGGTTTTAGCGCAGATGGTGAAAGCAGCTCTACCAGAAAAGTCTCCCACTTCCCAGTTGTTTATCTAATTTTCAAAATTTTAGCTGCCAGTTTTGACACTGTGCTGACTACACCTGTCCTGAAAGGAACACAGAGATCTTCTAAATTTGTGTTGATAAGACCTTGGTGATAAAATAATCTTGCTGTTCCCATGGTTCCTGAGAAACTGAGAGAGTACTTGCTATAATGCAGATATGTTTCAGAGCAAATGACATTTGAGTTCACACAGAGCAACTGTGCTTTCTGACGGGGAAAAACAGCTAAACTAGATTGGCTTGGATTATCTGCTCTAACTGGAGGCTCGACGTGGCTTTTTAAGAACAGAATTAACATCTGTGGCGAACACATCACTCACGTTAAGCTCTTCAACCAAATTTGCTGTTCAAAAAACTGCGTGTTAAACCCCGTGGTGAATGCCACCAGACAGCAGAGCTGTCACCACAGAACACACTGCTCTTCACGGAGGCAAGTTCAAACCCTTCTTCATCACAAGAAGTTCACCAGCATCTAGTGGTGCCAGATCCTGCCAAAACCAGGAAATGCTACTTTTTTTTTTCTTTTTATTTTGAAGTAACAGATACGTAGTTTCAGCTGCAGAAGTCTTGGAAATACTAGAAGTAGCAGAAGTCTCCACGTTCTGTATTTCTACATTCTTACAGAACTGTTCCCAAAGAAGGGAACAAGATTTTAAACTGCTAAAAAAAATATTTTTAGAGCAAGGTGCTCTCTAGCTCTGAAAATAATTGCTACAAAAGTAGCAGGTTTTTATCTATTTGGTAGAGTTTAATTTTCTACCTTTGAAGGGCAGAAGCTACTACATACTTTTCCCTCATTTTGGACAGGTATACAAGTATTTCAATATCTGCAGCACTTCATTTTTTTTCTTCCACTCTGATCTAGAGAGAGCAGTATTAAAAATGCATGATTCCCTTGATGCTAATGGAATGAGCAGGTACAGAAACACGGCTCTAATCAATTCTAAGCTCAAACTTGTGAAGGTGAATTGAGGGCTATGAATCTTTGGTCTGTATCTTTCCAATTGAAAGAAAGAAGCGTACCACAGCTACCAAATTATAATTAGCTACAATCTTCCACTGGCTACCAGTTTCTGCTCTCTGTGTTGTCCTCCTGCTGTCCTGCACCCTGGAACCCTGTAAGAACTGGGAGACTCTTAGGCATTTACCCAGCCAATGCACCCAATTTTGCTTTCAGAGCTCCCAGAGAAAGTCCCACCGGCTTTTTGTTTAATTTATCCCTTTAAATCACTTAAATACTTCTGAAAAATCTCAGCTAGACCAACTTGATCTGGCATAAATTACTAGAGCTGATTTTTGTATCTGTCAGGAATTGACCTTTTTCCAAAGCTATCTTGGATGGCAGCCTATGAAGTTGGGATTACTGTATAATGGAAAAGTTAGAGGAGGATACTGCAAAAACAAACCAAAGGATTTCCCCATGGGATTTTTATTTTATTATTTTAGAGTGGCTAATGAAGGTGGTTTCCAGAGGTAGCTATTTTTCCCCTAAACACTCGACCATACAAAGACACTAAGAAATAATAAAGTGTGTCTAATATTTGTTGTACTTGGAGCTTCAAAGATTCATGACAATTATCAGGACAGATGTTTGGGGTTTTTTTTTGAACTGGTGCAAATTGTAGCAGTAGCAGGAAGAACTCGGTTTCTGTATTTCATCCAATGCTACTGTTCTGGTCTCACACTCACTGCTCAGCCACTCGGAACAGATGTTCAGAGACACGATTCGGAACTGCTTTCTGGCACTGGAATTAACCTCAGGAATTAGCCTAAGAGGAGACGTAACACTGCAGGTGTACTTTGCTTTCTTAACCCCACTGGAGGAAGCCACTACTACATTTTCTTTGTGTGAGCTTTCTTCTAACAGAGGAGCCCAGATTTTAAAGCCACTAGAGGGCCCACGCTCCACACAGCAACTGAAATCCACCCACCCTCGGCAAATCCCACTGTTTCCCACTGCAGAGAGCAAAGATACGTTTAGCAGGTAGGAATACCTTCACTCAAGTGTCTTTTTGCGTAATCCCAATAGCAATTTAATTTGATTAAGTGTTTTTACATTGAATTAAAGCTCTATTTCTTGCATGGAGAGCAGACAGTCTATAAGGGTGAGAGGAACATGCATGAGAGCTGTTTATAACTGCAAGTCATTCCAATGAACCTTACGAACTTAAATATTGACTTCCAAAAATCATTTCCCCTTACTTTTGTACATCTACTGCTCGTGTTTAAGGTGTAACAATCAACCAACAGCATGCATTCATCAAGAAATGTATCTAAATCACTACATTTTCCATGCTTTCATGCAATTAGAGCCTCATATTAGCAACAAGTCCATGTTCAAAACCAAATCAAGGTATGTAACAGGCAGATTTCTTTGTCTTTCCAATCGCCCTCTGATGCAGCATCTTCTGGTTTGAGCAACAGCAGCTAAACAATTTGCAAATTGCTCTAAAAATAAATTACAGATTATTTCAGCCTTACGTTATTTTCCAGACAGAATGCCAAATGTTAAAACCTTTTGGAAAAAATAGAAAACACACAAATCCCAAGAGTTTCCTTTCAAAAGCAGAATATCTTTCCACTGGAAAAAGGTAGAATTATTCATCTGCAATTCTCTATTCCTTTTGGTAAACAGGGAACACCCCTGTGGTTTGATAATCTCACGCAGGATGAAATAATTCTAAGCTCCAAAAAGGTGACCTCACCAGCAATGATGTAATCTCCTTGAAAATAAGAGAAGTAATACAGGGCTTGCGTTACAATCTGAAGAACTTCAGGAGTGAAGCCACTTTCTAAAAATATGCCAATAATTGAAGGGATGATAAGCGGTTATTTCTATCTTACATAGAAGACAGTAAATATCCTACACACATGGACAGTTACTCTGTAAGGCTCTTTTCCAATGTTCCCTCCAAGAAAAACAGAAATATTTTCAGGAAAAAAAATATGGAAGTTTACAAATGGAAAGCGCTAGACTTTGGATGTGTTTTCAACTTGGTCGGGTTTAGAGTTTGATAAAATAAATGTATTTTTGTCTGCTACCAAGGGAACACTGGAATTATTTAAGCTTTGTAATGAAACTACAGTTAAAGAACTGCAGTAAAAGACATTTTCAGCATCTCGCTCGCTCTCATCAAACAGTAGCCCAAACTCACCAACTCCAATTCATCCTCCTCCGACTGTACTCAGCAAACAAGAGGGATAACACAGTTACTTAAAATAGCATTGCTTTCAAAAGTGAAAGAAAAAGTCACGTTTCTGCTTCAGGATTTTTATATACTTTAATTAGCAATGTCAAATCTCCACCTGATTCTGTAAATAACGCTACCATGAAGCATAATATTGTACATAATTTGGGTCAGTTAAAAAATATCATACTGAAAGAACACACGCTTTGGCAAAATTTGGGCAGAAAGAGCTCAGTTAAAACAGGGACAGAGCTACACATGGACCACACGCAGAGAGAAGCAGCACAGCAGTTTGTAGCTGGACTGATCCAGTAAACATCCAATCAGTAACCAAACGCTTTCCACAGACAACCATCACACCATCCCAGCACCTCTACTCTGAAATCTCGTTCCAATTCCCTCAGAGACAGACAAAATCTAAGTTGAATATTGTTAAGAACAATGTAATAAATAGGTACCCACACTACTAACATTGGAACAACTGCATTAATAAGATCCCCTTCTTATATCCGACTTCTAATTGATTTAGAAGTGTAATTTTCACTTTAATAATCAGCCAGTCTATTGCCTTTGTCTTCTACACTTCAGTATTCCTAGGAAAAAAATAAAACTTCAAGAATCATCTACTCTGAGGATAATTACAGCTTTTGTTACTTGGATTAATTTTATATTATTCATCATGAATACCAGTAACAAATCTAAGCATTTGTGGTAACTTCAAAACAAGTAAGAATTATACAGAGAGTACTTGTATTGTTTATATCCTGCGACTCTCGGTTGTGGGTCATTCTTCCATGTACAGAAAATGTACACACAGATGTTTAAAATTTCTACATGACAGTGAAAGACCAAGACCAAAGGATCCAGCCAACCAAATTAAAGGAAAAAGAGGGGAACTCTTCCTGAAAGACCTGTTCTGGTCTCAATGCTGTGGTTGCCTCATGCCTGACACGAAACTTGAGTGTTATTCCACATCTAGGCTGAACAAACATTGCTACCAGCATGCCAAGCTGCACAGTAGTGCTGAAAAGTACACAAAGAGGAACCAAACCTGATCCTCGTGACTCTTATGCCTCCAGTGAAGACACGACATCCGCCATAGGACACACAAGACTGCATTCCAGCACACCACATCACACGAGCCTTTCATTACCACTGCAGCTACATTTTACATCCCACAAGCATCACGACCCAGCATAACCAGGTACGAAGTGTGCTTTAGGGCACGTTAACTCAATTCACATCACCAATAAGATCAGCCATTCCTCCATAGAATAATGTGTAACATTTTTTAAAACCCACATCCACCAAACCAACAAAGTTCTCAGTACCAAGGCAGTGGGATGTCAAATCAAAACTAAATCTCAGTCTACGTCTCTAGAGTTGTGCTCTAACCACATTTAGGTCTGACTTGCTATTTTAAACTACTACACTTTAAAAAAGAACGAAAAAAAAAGATTCCTTTACAAAGTTAACTTCTTCCAAGGTAATAACTTAGAACCTAAGACTTTCATTAGTGAAATTTCTGAATACAAACACCTTTCTATTACTGTAACCTATGCTAAGCGGATGAGATTTCTCCCTGCGCATGTGGACGGAACACTTCATTTTTACAAAGCCAGACACAGAACAAATGTTTTTACTTACCAATGGTGGCATCATACCCTTGCTGGAGGGTGGGATGACGACACGGAGGTCAGGTTTGCGATTGTTCATTCCAAGATTCCCACCTCCTGGTGGAGGTGGAGACTTTGTAGGCATGACTTTGCCCAAGCCATTCCCACCACCAGTAGTTCCAAGTAGACTTGGTGAAGCTCGAGAATTCACAAACCCATTTCCTAAAAGAGGAAAAACAAAGGTACCGTAAGACCAAAGAAAAGCAGTAATACAAACTTTTGGTGCACGTGTACAAATTATGAAATATTTCTTTTGTAAAACTTCCAGTAATAAATTCAAGAGGTGCAGTATTGAATAATCGAACAAACAAAACCCACTTTCATCAGAAGATCAATATACAAAGGTAACAGCACCTCAAGGGCACACTGTGGTAGCTTAAACGCTGAGAAGAGCATATTGTCAAAGAACTGTTTCTAATAACATCTGTTGTGCTTTTTCATTTTGCCCTTTGAAGTTCCTCCAGGCTGAGCTTGCAAAAAAGTATGTGCTTTTGCACAATCCACTTCATCCCCCACCCCCACGGAACATGAACTATACGGAATTGTTGCCTGTGAGAATAAAAATCAGCTCTTCAAGTCTCTATTTCTAAAATATATTTTTCAAAGATCGGCAAGATCTGCAGGACTCCAGTAACTATTCTCGAATGAAATGGATTCTCATCTCCAAAATACATACTGTCTGATTATTACATTTAGCAACAATGAGGGGAACAAATCCTTTCCTTTCAAATTCATTCCAAGCTCTGCACACAGATATACACAGCATTTATGCCCATCAATTTATTTTACACAGCTCTTTCTCTACCTTCCCCCTGATGCTCATTCCAAGTAGAATTAGACAAGCCAGAGCCTACAGTCCCTGGCTCCTACTGACAAAAGCACCAATCATGTTAACTAAAAATATATTTCTAAAAAAAAAAATAAAAAAATTAAAGGCACATTCCAATGATTTTATCATATTTATAGCAACAATTCCCAACACACACACACCTTATTCAGCTGCAAACGAAAATAAAAAAAAAATTGTTAAGCAAGGGGAATTTCACAACAGGGCACCCTGCAGCTCATACTACACAACTTATGTATGTGTGTATATAAATAAATATGGTTCATAGTAAGATCATGTTTATGCTAACATAGCAGTTCTGAAAGCAGCCTTTATAGTCACAATTCAGGGAAAGGTCTATTACACAAAGTTCACTGTCTCCTCTTCTAATACCCTGTAGCGCCACACTGGCACAAATTTTGTCTTATTATTCTAATTTGCATAGGCCCCTATGCCCAATCCAATTTTATTACATTAAGTACATATTAATCTAAAAGCAATTAGAATAAGAAAGTTGTCAGTGTCAGATTCTACCTTCTTTAGCAAAAAGTTTTAATGCCTTTAAAAGCCTAGCAAGAACGAAGAACAATAACACGTATCAGTAACAGCACAACATCTCGTGAAGGTGACTGGCGCTGATAAGATTCTTTGCCAGCGTGTACGTGAGAACCTGGGTGTGAATTCACCAGGGTGCTAAAAAGGAAGCCTCCTCCATTTCTACTGGTCCTTATTACGTGGTGGGGGAACTGCCAAATGCAGTCCTTTTCCCTGTCCACCATAAGTGGAACCCTCTGTATTGTTTTTATCAATTAGAAATGAAAAAAGCAAAGGTTAACGTAAGAATTATAACAAGGCTCTTGTGCTGAAGATACTCTACTGAGTTTCATGAAGATCTCTGGGTAACTATGTTATTTCTAAACGTTTCCTTAGAAAAAAATTGTAAGTAAGTAGAATTTACTAATCTGGAATTTGCAGCTACAGTATTCTCGTTCACGTATGGATGAGCAGTAAGTCCTCAACTCTAAAGCTGGGATTTCAAATTCACAATTTACTTTCTTTGTGGACGTCCTACTGTGCCAAAAGCCTGACCATAAATGGATGAGCTGATATGTCCCTTGAGTTTTTCAAGGCTAACTGAGCAAGGAGGAGTTACTCTAATTTAGCAGTTGTATGGGAGGTATGGGAATACCTTTTCTGAGAATTCTACCATTCCACTCAGAAGTTATGGGGGAAAAAAGGAACACAGCAGAAAGGAGAAACACCTTTTTGTACCAGCATTCTTCCCTCTGTATTAAAAACCACTGCAAAACCTCATTTCATGACTAAATCATCTACATTCCTCAGCAGAAAAGAGCAGAATTTATTGGGATGCTTCTAGGTTAGTGATGAAACGTAGTTAAAGTGGCTGGAAAGTTTGGCTGGAGCTGAGAACACATACTAGAGCTAAATATACTCAACTGCTAGGAGAGACCTCGCCACAGCTCGGTCACACAGAAAAAAATCAACCAACCGAAAAAGCAAAATGAAGTTCTGTGCTATCCCTAAGGTTCCTGAAACTGTGAGACAGCTTTGAAACAATCATGGCTTTGTTAAATACAGTTATGCATCAATACCTATCCATTATAAATGAGTTAGAACCTTAGTTACAGACAGCTTGCATAGCATCGTATCGCAAGACAAATCTTGCACAATGGACCAAAAATAAAAATGAAGTAGATTTGGAAACGTGAAAGAGGAAAAATTATTAGAAAACAGTGTAATTTTCACCAAATTACATCTAAAAAATTGTTAGCGTCTTCCACTTTCATCAAAAAATGCCAGAACATTTAAAGAACTTACGGCTATAAAGAAGTAAAGTCTGGGTTTTAATCTTTGCAGTGATACAAAGCATTTTATTACTCTCTAGGCTGTCAGTGTTACCTTTTATACGTCAAAGCTGCGTATAAAAAAAAAAAAAAAAGCTGTGTTTTGAGCTGAATTTGAGCTTCAGAACAATAACACGTTGTATAAACAATGAAGTTCTGTGTTGCATTTTAGTCTATCCTATGATACCATTTCCTGTCCTCTGTTTTCAAGTATTTCGGTAGCTCGTGTGTTAAATCTGGACAGTGTCTTTCTTCCACACCCAATACAGTCATTTCCTGCAGCCCTTATTACAAGGCTCTGCCAACCCTTCAGAAACCTTTCAAGCTTTTAGTGGCGCTGTCAAAAACAACAAAGTCCTTGCCATGGCTTCTCTGCAGCAGCAGGGCTGAGTCGAAGCATTTGTTCTGACAAAAGGCTGAGCATTTCTTCAAACGTCTGTTTAGAAAAACATATTAGAAGTGGGAGAAACAAAAAAAAATGTCCTAAGTGTGCAACGCTACGGGTATTAATCCCTTTGTTATATATAGAAGGCATTGAGCATTTAGCTGAAGTATCTTTATTGATTACTTGAAAAATCATATGCTGCAATAAGACTGTGGAATATTCATGGTTAATATGAAATGTAAAGCCTTTTTTCCTGTTAATAATCTAATAAGAAAATCAAATTACAAGTTAAGAGTGAGAGGATAATAAAAGCATGGTATTTCTTAGAGTAAGGTCAGGAGCCAGAAAAAGATAATGATTAGAGGATGATGCAACTATACGGCCCTTTGCCAAACTGAGGCTTTAATAACCCCATAAATTCTACTTACTATTTAGTAAAATACTGAAATTGTATCCACCCCACCCACTATAGATCTTTCCCAAAGACAATTACTTTGTTTAAAAACACTATTATACTGAAAATTGGAAACAGAATATAAAATCACATGTATTATAGAGACTACTGCTTTGACTTCCATCAGAAGAGTTTTATTAAACTCTAAGTCTTTAAAAAAGATTATGAAAGCATTTTTGAAACACTTATTTGTAAAACAGACACCAATGCAAAGATGATAAGCTCTTAATTATATGAATCATAATTTAATTAGATTTTACGATAACAAACATTGCCAATGTACATTAGCCTACTTGTTTAGTCAGAAAATGTTTCATTTTGAAATAACTTCTTTTCTGAAGCTAAATGTTAAAACCCACCCATTTTAATAACTGTATATTCTGCCTTCAGAAACGTAATACAGCTTAATCTCATTTGCTGTCCTGCAGCCCAAGACACAGCAGGCAATTACATGAGCCAGACTCATATTTCACTATATAAATCACATCAGCTGAAACAATGAACACACGTGGCTGGAAAGTACTCCATGTACTTATTACTACTCAAGGAATAAATTATAGTCATTGATGCCATTAATCTTTTTTTTGTGGTTCACCTTTGGAGAAACAGAACGGTTATACACAGTTTTGGAAGATTATTGAAGGCAAACAACTAAGCAACACGAGATAAAGCAAAAATAAGAACAGCAGGAAATATGTATGTATGCCTCAAGCGACATCATACAACCCAACCAATGTCACCCAACTGGAGGTCAACAGAACACTGTGTTTGCAATAAGCCATGGAGACACTATGTGTCTAGAAGACCAGATAAAATCTCTTTTAACATTTACACATAGGACCTGGAAGGGGCTGGGGGAACCAACATATTGTTAACATATAGCAAGCTAAAGGAACAATAGCATTTCTATGTGCATTAGCTGCTCAAATTTTTTTGTGGGTTGGGTTTTGTTGTTGTTGGTGGTGGTTTTGTTGTTTTGGGGGTTTTGTTGTTGTTGTTGTTTTGGTTTTTGGGGTTTTTTTTAGTATGACAGTGGAAATCAGGAAAAAACTAACCAGAAGACGAGCATTTGCAGTTCATACCACTGCCAGCTTTGCACAGAAATCACTGTTGATTCTACCATCATTTCAAAAACTCCTCTCTAGCTCTGGAAAAGATTTTACTATAACATCTCAAGGAAATAGGTGAAATAAATGTACTTCCACTGATCTTTACAAATCAGTGCTTCAGATAATACTGTGATTAATGTGTTCCTCTGACAGTAATGAAAGATCTGGAACATCTGACGTAAGGTTTATACTTCTAAGACAGTACTTTGGATATTAAAGCAAGCAAAAAGAAATACACATGACTAAATGTCAAGGGAATGCTTACTCATGCTACAAAACTAAAAAACCCCTCATTTCCCAGGTTGATGGAATTTATTTTTTTTTTTTTTTGCTTAAAGTTACATAAAAGGAAACAATTTTCAAAGTTACTTAGATTTTAAATGGGCCTTCTTCAAGAAAAGGGTTATTAGTCAAAATGCAGCAGTAAACCTGAAACAAAGGCATACTGCTTTTGTATCTAGATGCTCTTCAACTTTGTGTGAGGCATTAGCAGTGCCAACTGAATGCCCTTTAGGTCTTTTGTCAACTAAATAGTTCACAGTTAATGAAGTCAGAGTTCTACTTACATAGAAATCAAGAAATTCAGAACCTATAGAAAGCCAATGTAAAGAATGGTAAAGAACTGACAACCAAACTGCATGCTCAGAACACCCCAGGATGCCTGTTGTGGGAGCCTCGGCAAAGTGACGTTATAGCAATGTTGAGACATCACAAAACCAGACGCACTGCAATACTTTAATCCAGTTAGGAGAGTAATCATTTGTTAAATATGTGGCAAATTCTAACCTGAATTGTCTTGTACCTCCTAGTAGATCAGAACTTACGGTAAGATAATGAACACACACAACAACATACGAATTTCAACTGAAATCTAAGGATAGTTCAGGGCCTGAACAGACCACGTGTGGATGGGTGGTTTCCAAGGAGATCTTACTACAATTATTAAAAAAAAAAAAAACCAGAAAAAAAAAAACAAACCAAAAAACCACACTAAAACCACCAACACCTCAAACGCTTTCTTCTACGAGCATATTTTTAATGCTGATCTCAGCTCATTTCTTGTGAGCTGATCTAATGAGAGAATGATGGATGGATCAAACTTTGTTATGTGCTGACAGCATCTAGCACAGGAAAAGGGTTCAGCCTGCAGCTCCGTGAACCAGCTGGTCTGCAGTCCGCTTCCACTCCTCCTTTTCCTCCAGGAGAGCTCAGAAGCTGTTAAGACTAAAATGGCTGTTCTCAGTGTTTTTCTGGGACCCTTCAACTTTCTTGGAGGAGGGTCAAACACTAACTGCAGTATTTACCTGCATAATCTAAATATCAGAGAAAGGCAAAACGTTATGCCAACACTATTAACATTACAAAGTCTATGTCCACTGTATTTAGCATCAGCTGAACATACATTAAACCAAGCCCCTTTCCATACAAGCTATGAAGCGAGAAGCTCTGTCTACTGAAAATCAACCTGTGACACACACTACTTGTCACACTGAAGAGAAAGTATATCAGATTAGAAATACCACCAGTAATGGTTTACAGCTGCTGAAATGGTCATCTGCAACAACAGCCCTGAGATTTTTGTCTGATGGAGATGAGTGAAAGTGGAACAAGAAGAAAGTCTGGCTTTTTTAAGGAAGAGGATGATAGCATTGATCCAGTTTCGAGCAAAAATCCTGCAAGAGCTATGTTTTTCCAGAGTTAGTTGGCTACTTCTTGTTGGGGTGTCTCATTTAATGAACAAAACCACATGAATAGAAAGGTATGGACAGAGAGCTGTTTTCTAATTGAAGCTTTCTGGTGTAGTCAGAAGAACTGCAGCACGTTAGCTGTTTGACTCAGAATTGTGAAAGCCCAAGCTGAAAAATTCTTTTATCATCAGACAAGTAGAAGAAACTCTCCCAATCGGCCAAGCCCTCAAGACAAAGGGAGCCACTTACAGACATGGCCTCTCACAGCCCTGTGTCTTGATTCCTTTCTGGCAATACACAAGCAGTTTACAGGTACTCACAAGCTGTCAGTCATACCTCTGCACAATCCTTCCTGAGACCAGGATAAAAGATCACATATGACTTAAACTGGCTCTTATTAGGGATCCAATAGCTCGCAAGACACAGTTTTTCAACTGTATATCCTTCAGCTCTATTCCAAAAAAAGTCAATATTCCAAAAGTTACTTCACATTCTCTGAATCTGAAGATTAGCAAGCACATTAGAGAAAATACAGCTTTGGAACAAAGAGGAGAAATGCTGTACTCAAGAAGACTAGAACTTTCTTATCCGTTCCCCTGATGATAAAATTGTAAGAGGAAAGCTAATTTCCCAGAAGATTAACCGGGTCCATAAACTGCATTACTGATTAGAAGAGTTACTTCACTGACAAAGAAATGCATAGACAGATAATATTGTGTCCTTGCAAGATCATAAAGAACCTCCATTTCCAAAAACTGCTTCAGAATCACGCAGGCCTGTGAAGAACTTAGGGAGCTCATCTTAGTCCAAAGGTCTCAGGGCTTATGGTTTTCATGCAACCTTAGCAACAAAGGCAGTTCAGATGCTTTGCATGGTTCTAGCTCAACACCATACATGAAAGCTACGGAAGAAAATTTAAGGATTGGGTAGCAGTAGTACTTGTAGTACTTCTTTTGAGCCCTTCTGAATCTCAGAGTCCTTAAGGATGAGACAGCTTCACTGGACGTGCACTTCATTGGCAACCTCTGGATGATTCCATGCGTAATACTGAATCTACTGGAACACAGTGAAGCAAATCTGCTGACGTCAAATTTGAGAGTGATCCATCTGTCAAGTCCTTTGAGTTCCAAGTCAAAGAAATTCATATTTGGGTACTCAGGGCTGAATTAGAACCTAATCTTTGAATTAGAACCTAACTTTGCTGAATTAGAGTCCACAGTCTTTTGAAGGGGTAATACAGACATGCAGCAAGCACTCAAGCCATGATGATACTGACAACAAATACGCATCCTGGTGATACAAGATTCTTGATACTCATCATGAGCTGAACAGGGCTTAACACTGACCATGGGCAACAGGAAAACGAAAATTCTAATTCAAAAACATTTGATCTAATTAACCAGATAAAAAAAAAATTGGCTCAAAAGCAAGCACTATTATAATGCCGGACATTTTTCCCTTCTCAAAGTGACATACTTGCCAAGTAAAATTTTCAGCAAGATTTTTCATATCTATTCCAATCAAGTTACACAGGACTTGATAAAGAGACTCATGTGANTTTTTAAAAAGTCTTTTGAAGTAAGCTCTCATTATTATAAAACAATCACAAAATTTTCTGCTTCAGACAGAAAAAAACCACCTACCCACCTTTGCTACAACACACAGATATTTTTACTCAGTTATTTTCCACAGAAAAACTGTTAAGTTGGCAGATTGACTGCTAAAGCAAATCATATCTATTCCAATCAAGTTACACAGGACTTGATAAAGAGACTCATGTGAACTAAACACGAGCCATTTTATGCAACATCTTTGAACTGGGTCCCAACTATGCAAGATAACCACTTGCTTTTTACTCAGAGATAAAGGCTCGCAAGTATCTTTCAATGAAATGAGAACTCAATCTACAATGCTCAAGACCTCATAATGTTGAGCAAGACTTGAATTTTTCCTTTGTATCTAAGAATATCTGGGAATACGAGTAGTACCAGTATTCCATCTTTATCTTTGACATCTCTGCTACAAAGTGAGAGCTGCAAAACTGACACGTGACCTGTCACAACTATGCATAGGAGAATTCTCCATTGCTGAAGTTTAGAAGAAAAGATTGAAAGCTAAAAGAAGAAAATATGGGGTTATGAAGTGAATTCTACAATAAACGTAGCAAGAAACTAGAACCATTATTGTCTGCAGACATAATTAACTCGATAGACTTCAACAGCAGCTGTCAAGCTCAAATTGACAAGTTACAGATTTGCTTAATCTGGTTCTGTACACTTTCTTGATTTTGGTTGCAATGGAGGAAGTTACTGTGCTCCTGACAGTATTTAAAAGAAGCCACGCCATATTCTAGTAGAAAGTGAAGCTCTGACAGCTTTGGGTACTCTGTGGCTTAGCATTATGGTGTTAGCTTGGTATTTGAGTTTCGCTAGAAATATTTCTTATAGATGTTCCACCGTTCCTGCAGAGCCACAACCCTTACTTGTATGAAAAATTTTTCTGGAAATGAGTGGGTATATGTGTAACATTTTGGGTGTGAAGTTCTGGAAAGTAAGAGATAAGCGATGCATTTTGACTTTTCGCATAAACTATTAATAAACACAAGAAGGAAAACATTTTACTGCATTAAATATGTCCACCAAGCTGCTGCCACTGGGTATTTCTACAGTTTAATATTCTATAGCAACTGCTGTAAACAACTGTTCTATTCGCTTATTGAAAGGAGGAGTTAAATCTGAGGCTGCTGTGAAGTAAAGCCTGATTTTGGAAAAGAGGCCTGAAACAGCTTGATAATAAACTTATTTAGTCTGGCTTGAGAAATACTATGGAAATCAACACCTGACCTCCACAGTTTCTAAAAATAGTGATCTTTCTTCAACTGAGGAAGTTTCCTCCATTTAAAATCTTGCTTACCCAATGGAAACCACACTTTTAATATTTCATATCTTTGCTGCACATAGCCAAAGAACGGATAAAAAGTGGAAAGTCAATCCTGTGCTTGCAGTCTTGTAGTTGCAGCATTTTTTATTCATAAATTCAATTGCCTGACTTTGTGTTCAAAGAACTTCTCCCCAGTTGCCACAATTTGCCAGTGGGCAAATACTGAAAGGTCAACAGTTGCTTCTCTAATTCCTTGCTATGAACACACACCAAGGAGAGTTATGAGTATTTCCAAAGTTGACCTTCAATTACCTTCATCTTAAGGAATGGAAGGAACATGAAGGAAGTGAGTGAACTGTCATTTATTTTGTTTTTCTGTGGTGTGATAAATTTCAGTGCTTGCCTGCCCTCTATCAGAGCACCAGATTTTGTTTAGGGGAGACAAAACATTATTTAAATGAGTAAGTGCTATCATATCTTTTTACTGAAGATAAAAAAATACTGTGAATTTTACTTTTGGCAAGATCGCCAAAATGTTTTTGAAAGAAATCCTGATCATCTTCCAAAATTAAGACAGAACCAAGCGATCAGCTTCCAAAATTTGTTTTCTTTGTGTAACTGCTAGAAAATAATTAGCAAGAGACACACAGCAATACAAACAATACAGTCTGTATTTTCTTCATTTTGATTGGCACCACAACCACTATCAAACATCCAGGTCTTGTGAATATTAAAGCTGAGCACACAGCTAAGCTGTCTTTACTGTAATAGGTCAGTAAGTGCATTGAGTTTCATAAAAAGTAAGAAACTATTTAGAGCAGTGCAGTTACACCTGTAGAGAAACACAAAAGCAGGAGCAGCATGCTACTGCTGAAAACCACTAAATAAAGAAATGGAGATATTACTGAAATGGAAAGGGCATGGCAGTAAAAGTTAAATGCCTGATAAGAATTTACAAGATTTTACAATTAAAAGGTTAAAAGGCAACTAAGAAAATGACGACCTTTGTTCTTTCACAAACACTTTTGCAAAAGCGTCAAAATAAAAATCTGTTTTTGAGTAACTGAAACTAAAGCCACAGTACTGTTTTTTAACAAACACGTGACACCATACTTACCAACTGGACTGGTACCAGCTCCATTTGGCACTGTGAGGTCGGTTGTCCCCAGCATTCCACCTAAGAAAAGTAAGCCAGAGCATTGAACTAACTTGCTCCCATTCTACATATTGTGTTGTACTTTAAAACTAAAGGCCATTAAAAAAAAAAAAAGCACTGATATCATGAAGAACCTGTTACTTGGGTTTTTTGAGGGTTTTTGTAATTAAAAAAAGAAAAAGATAAAAGAGGGTATGAAAGGACAGCTCAACTATACTGAAGTCTTACCTGCATTGCCAGTACTTGGTGGTCTCTGAGGGGCCCCAGGCGAGACGTTCCGATGCAGGGTGGTCTGAGGCGGGGAAAGCATGGTTGTATCTGTTAACGATGAACTGGCTGCCAGTGATGGGGATACGAGGGAACTCCCTGGGTTACTGTAGGTTAAAGTGTTGGGATTGGACACTGGAACTGTAACCGACATCGAGAAGTTCTGAGCGGGCAAGCCAGGCTGAAGGAAAGACGACAAGGAACACACACAAGACAACAGTATTAGCATTAACTGCATTTGCAGAAATACCACATTATGAAAATACACATTTAAGTTTGCCAAGAATTACTCAAGTAAAAAAAAAAAATTAATTATGTTAGTTTTTAAACTATCAAGCATAGAATTTTAAAACATCCATTTGTTGTACAGTATGGTGTTAAAACGCTTATACATCATGTAAATACAATTCCAAAAGAATTACTCATAAACTTCTAAAATACTGAAAGTTCAAATACAAAAAACTGAAGATATTCATATGAATTTGCAAGCTGAGAAATACAACAAATTTATCAGTTAATTGGGATTATTATAAAGCAATGTCAAGTTAAACATGTCTACAAACCAATGAACTGTTGCACCTTCAAAATGTAAGCATATACATGCACATTATAAAATAAAGTCAGTTATTACACAAAAAAGAACAAGTTAGTAATAACATTTTCTATCAATAACCTTGCCAAAATATTGCTATTCAACAGACTAAAAAAAGTAAATAAATGCACTAAGTTCAGTGATTTATATTTAAAGATTTGAACTGTTATTATTCTCAATTGTGTTACACAAAACCCTGCTTTGAATAACAAATTCATCTTTCTTTTTTGCAAATCTGTTTTATTTTTTTAATTCTAATCTTTACAGCATTACTGGAAAGGCAGCTATTTTTCTGAAGCATATATGTTTGTTATTCAACAACTATTTGAATCAAAAGCTTAGATGCCTGCCCATCTATGGTACTCATTTGCTTATGACTAACTTCTTTGGCCTTTGTCTCATTCCTATCCTTTGACAGTGATGAGGTTCTGAAACAAAAGGGACTATTTTCTTTCACAACTCTCATAATTACTGGAAACAAAACCATGACAGGTACAATTTAAGGGTAAAAAATTGAGTAGCATTAATTGACAGAATAGGCAGATAATAGTTTTGATTTAGAGGTCAAATGCAGATGACAAACACTCGTGACCTAGCAAGTACACTTAAAAAGATGCATTTTTGTCACATGCAGCTTACAGAAGTATCATTCGAAGTAAATTTTATGACAACTTCGATAATATTTGGAACACAACAGTAACTATACTAGTGAAAGGAGCATAATACATTTTCTACAAGAAACAAAATCTCTTAGTGCTACTGAGAGCCAACAACAGTGTCAGTGCTAAAGTGTTCCAAAGAATAATTATCAATTTTTGGCACAGATGTAAGGAAAAAGTAATGAATCACGGTGACGTAACGCTAGCAAATCATTCACAGTATCTAACTAATGACAAGCTCTACTGGTATTTGTTTTCACGGGAAACTACTTCAAGAAAGGATTTAGTATTTACAAAAACAAAGGTTGCTTTTAAACAGCATGCCATGAAGTAACTCAAACTAGAAATACCTGAAGCATACTCAAAACAATGCTAGAAGCTAACACTTGGAACACTTTTTCTGTAGGTTTCTCAATATAGAAGTAATAAATGACAGCTTCCCCCGACACCTTACAATAAAGGCTCCCTCTGCCCATCTACGGTACTCATTTGGTTATGAGTGAGCTCTTCACACTTTGCCTCATTCCTATCCTTTGACAGTAATGAGTGCACTAGAACAAAAGAAATTATGTTCTTATACAGGCCCATAAGTACTGGAAATAGAACTAGAACAGGTCCGATTTAAGTTATAAATACAGAACCACAGAGCTAAAAAACAGCGTTGCCTTTTTGATTTACACTGATGTTCACACAGACAATTCAGGCTGTTCATGAAGACCACAGAAAATCAAGGGAGAGCAATTTAGCTGTCTCATACTGAGAAATGAGGCCTGATGATGTCTCAACACAGAAGTGTTGGATATCAAAAGCTTCAAAACAAAGCAGGAACAAAAGATACTGGCTTCATTCAAGTATAAAGAACTTGCTAAAAGAAGTGATGCTGGGTGTCACGACTGTCAGTTTGCTGTTGACTCCCCAGAGACAGTCTTACTGCTCTGAACAATGAAATAATTTCTATAATCAGCAAGTCATTTGGGGACACACTACTCAATTACCCCAGGGTCCCTGCCGATTAACCTAGCCAGTCCATTTACTGTAATTGCTACAAGATTTGCAACGTTAAAAAAAATTCAAAGGCTGTGGCAGAACGCTCTATTAGTTTTCTTAGAAAACTCTTCCCCTGTAATACTCAACACTAATTGTTTTTTGCAGATAAAAATTATATGTCATGAAACACATGCAGAATTTACACTACTGTTATCTTCAAGCTACTTCAGGTCTAGAGCCCTATAGTTCTCTTCCAAGACTCTTTCTCCACTAAGTCTTAGACCCCAAAATCGAAGAGGATGTATGAAACTGCAGAGAACATGAACCATCTGCCCAGAACAGATGTGGCACTCAGATAATGAAAATTTCATTTTTTAATCAGGTAACACTAAAATAAAAAACAATCCTCTGACCACGCTACAGGCTGGGAGATCACAACTTTCTAAAGCAATTAAGCAACTTATGGCTGCAAATAGATCAGGCAGTTGGGACAAAATTTTCAAAGATCTTTTCAGCATCCAAAGAAATATCTGTTAGAATTTCAATAGGAGTAAGACACTGATCTTTTGAGGCTCCCATTGCACACCAGTCTTTATCTAGAATTCAGCAAAATACAATTCCACTGCTTTGATGACAAAATTAATCCAATTCTATTTACCTGCCTGTAACATATTGTAAAAATCTTGATTAACAGACAGAGCTACAAGATGTAAATAAAGTATCCTACATCCCACACCAAATATTATACTTTACTTTATACTAATATTTTAGGTAGTATTAGGCAACACAGCTAGGCTCCTGAAATTTAGAAGAAGTGTTACCTCATGTTCACAAGGTATTGAAAAATTGAAAGTACAAGAGAGAAGCCAGAGATAAATCTCCTTATTGTTGAAGATACAATGTATTTTAAACAAGATGGAGTAGCAGCATCTCATTTTTCCTCAAAATATGTATTCCCTTTTCAAACCATGACATCCTCTTGTCTCTGCAGTAGTTTTCAGTGGTAAGCAAACACCGTGAAAATTCTCATGCACGTAAGAGAAGCACAAACCATACTTTAGTACTCACTGCGATTTTATGATTCCGCATCATATTATCAAACTCTTCATTAATTTTTTTATATTTTTCTTCTGTATGTGGCGTGAGCACATATGAAGTGTCAGGGTCCGGGCTGTCGCACCCTCTGTGTTCCTTCTTGTTCAGAGCCTAAATAATGAAGTTAATAAAAAGGATCAACAAATAAAAAGTAGAGATAAAATAAAAGTACTTACAGGGCCTCGCTTGAAAATAAAATCACTATCTTCATTTAGTTTGCTGAATCTGTCCTCCGATAGTGGACTGTGCTCAAAGTAATCGTCAGCATCAGGGCTCTCACAACCATTAAGGCCTTTCTTTCTTAAGGTCTGAAATACAATTGGAAAATTCACATACAAATCATACTAACTTGCCAAGAAGTTTTGTATACTACTGAATCATTCAGAGCCACTGAAACTACATGAAAATTTAACATACAAAACTCACTATTCAAGAGACAGGTTAAGTCTTTCAAAATAGCAGCAAAATACACAGAGAGAAAAGGTTCATCTGGAGGCACAGACTCTCTCAGGTGCCATCTCAGGGGCAACTTGAGCCTACACCCACTTCAGCTCTCCATTGTTCCATGCAAAACCATTCTTAGGTACTGGCTGATGGAGTTACCTGGCATAAGAGGAACATTCAAGCCTATGGCAAAGGAATTAGTGTCATGACTGATAATTAAAAGCCAGTTACTGGATCTTTAATAAATTGAGTTTAGCATCTCAATTTTAATATTCACATTTTAAAGAGCAGACAGTTAAACTCTGAGAAATACAGCAGCTAAAATTTTCAACTGAATTCAAAAAGCACAGTACATGAATATATGTAACTTATGAAGGCAGGATTTTCCTGCAGTCCTGTCATCTGCATGAGAACAAGAACTGCAAAAAAAGTATAAAAAGAAATTACATAATCCCTCTCTAAAATGACTTAGTTTGCTAAATATGAGGTTTTTCTCAGGCTCCTCTACACTAAACTTGATGTAACTTTTTTATTGGGCTACTTCCTGTTTTCTGATGGAGAACTCACATCAACATCCCCTGGAAAAAAAAAAAAATAAATAGCCAAACTAGCTCCTGAAAGAAAGGATGTGAAACCACAGGTCTCGTGACCAAATTTTGAAAGAGATTTGTATTCCCTGTTGTTTTTCTTTTTTCATCCTATTACACAATCGAAAGTCTTTCTTTGCAAGTTCCCATTTATAAAAAAACCCCAAGATTTAACTTATTACCTACGAAAAAACCTTTAATGTTTTAAAGAAATCTCAAAAAAGTAAGCAATATATGTTTTTTAACAAATGCACATTAGCAGTACATAAGGCAGCAGTAGGACTATAGTCATAAGGGGGTTTGGTGTATTTTCTTTTTATGAGAAGTTATCTATATTCTATTAATTTTACAGTAAAAACTCTTAGGATTTTAAATCTGCAGGCTGACATTCTCAGTACCAAAAAGAAATCACATTTGTTTTCCTATCAAAGCTGCGTTTCCATAACACACTGAATTTCTGATTAAAAAAAAAAACAATGTTTTGTTTTAGACTCCAGTATTCATCAGCATTTTTAGTAATTTTTAGTACAAGAAAAAGTACGGAAAATTTTCTTGCTCTTCACATATATGCAAAATAACGCCTATTTCTATTCCAGTTTTAAAGCAGTACTTGAAAATTCAATTACGCCGTCTGAAATTCTTTAATATCACAGGTCACCATAAGCTGTAATTCCTTCTCAAGTTTCTTGGCTTGCTCTGCGTATCCCACACAGTATCTGGAACTCCCACAAAAATCTAATCACTAAATCAGCATATGGGGAAAACAGGTGTAGGTTCCTCCAGCACCTGTCGCGGCACCGATCCTGCTCCTCTGCCCAATCAGCTGGACACGGCCGGGGACTTGGCCATACAAGGGCCGGCTGTTGGGCCTCAAGGTCGGAGCCTGTTATCCCTCTCCCAGCCCTTCCTAACAAGTCAGCCTGCCAGTCCTTCCACACTTTGATATCAGTAGGAAAAATGTTAACACTGTATAATCTGGATTACACTTAACCCCCGCAACCCACAGAAATCCGTAAATAGAATCCGAATATGCCTTTACATGGTGCTCAGCGTCAACATGTATACGCAACGCCCAAGAAATTATTAGAAGCTGCATTTAGATACTACAAAGATCTTGCAAGAAATACAAAATGCTGTCTAGTTTACCTCTTTTTGAGAAAAAATTAGAATGATTTTAAGTACTGCAGCACGAGAGTTTCACCAGCGGCTCCTTTCAATATTCTAAAACAATCAAGCAAAAGCTTCAAAGCGCAATGCTGCCAATTCATCCTCCCGGATCTGTCTGAAAATTATACTCAAAGCTCCAATATAAAGGGATTTAGTTAAATATAAAAATGCATCCTTCCTCTTAGAGACCGGTTATTTTTATTTTTGATAACAATGGGGTTAACTCTGCTTTGACTCATGAGGAAGGAAAATGCCTCAGTATCTCCCGTCTAAGATTCTGGAAACCTTCACTCCAGATGGGGTTCCTGTCATTGTGGAAGGATTTAAGCCACAGTTCACTGTTACAGATAATACGTCTAGGTCTGATATCCAAAGCTCTGTCTCCTTATCTCTAAAACACGAACTGCCACTTTGAGGGTCTAACCATAAAAAGCCTGCCAACTTTATCATTGCCCAGTAACATAATAGTAAAACATTTCTGCTCAGCGGCTCATACTGACAAGCGGAATGCTGTAATCTGTTGACGGGGCCAGGCGAAGCCTACGTGAGCCAGCCCAGCCTCAGCTTTCTCACAGGCTGCGGGGTGAGCCGCGATAACGGGCCCTTGCCGGAGGGAACCCACAGGAGGCCACGGCTGCTGGGAACCCGAACTCCATAAACAAGGGCTGACTCCACCCTCCCGATTCTCTATAGCTACTAAGGTGTGACTTCTCCAATTAATGTAAATAACTAGGCATCGCCGGGCTACTGCCAAGACGTTAGCATGGAGACTGAAATTTTATGTACTCTGAAGATAAGGAGGGGGGAATACCAATTAGTGAGACGAAATAATATTTGTGTAGCGTGAAAAGAGTCTTATTTCTCTGCAGTGATACACACGCTTGTTTAGAATAAAAACTGGAATTTTTGCAGTTGAGACTAATAAATATAGAACGTAAGTTTTCTTGCTACAAGAGGGAAAAAGAACATTAAATTTCAATGCTCTTGGATGCTCGCTGCAATTGCCTTGTAGCATTAAGTCTTATTTCCCATATCATCTAAGGGAACATGTAGCCTTTTGAGTTAATCTGTTATTACTTTCCAATTCCTCTAAAATTTAGGCAAAATTACTATAAATTGTTCAAACATAGTTGCCAATGCACTATATTGTGACTACAGTAACTGGGATTGTACAGCCTTGATATTAGACAGGATTAGCTTACTGAGGAGAGAAAAGTACTGATTTTTTCTTTTTTTCCCAGAAAATAAAGCAAAGTCTTTATGATGACCAAGGGAAGTATGATTTTTTTTTTTTTTTAAAAGAAGCAAGCAAAGCAAACCCAACAATACAGTTGTGTGACAAAGTCACTATACAAGTTCCAGGCAGCTGTGGTCATCTTGATACTTCAGAATGACCCAGAAGTTTTTAAATGCTTTTGTTCCACCGTGTAAGACTGAAACAATCAAGTATTATAACTATTAGTTTGATATAGATTTTTTTTATTTTAAGAATGAAGCTTAGAAAACATTGTATAAGAACAGCTGGACTAGCTATGAGAAGTTTAAATATTATATTCAAGTATGTGTTACAAGAGCCCCAGTATTTTCCTGAACTTCCCCAGACCTATGCAAAGTAATTTTCAATTGCACCGCGTTTTGTTAATTTAAGAAAAGAATCATGCCCTGGCAAGAAGCATCTAAGAAACAGAAGAAGGGCTTCTTGCAAAATAAGAACAAAAGAATAATTAGCTTCTCTCTACAGTACAACGTAAATTTTACTAATACCAAAGGAAACAAAAATACACGTATGATCCATGAGGAAGCAAAAATGATATTCAACATTCACATTGTAATTAGCTTAGCGTAAGTCTCCTTCCACAAAATCCAACAGAGAAACAGGAAATGCAGGAGCTTTGAGCCTGCTGAGTCTCCACAGCATGAAATCAAGTTCCCACCTTCTCCAAGGCTTGTTCCAGCCCAGCTGCACGCAGCTTCCCTCACACAAACTGACCCTAGCTCAATATGCTGGTCATCAGCAGTTCTGGAAACTAGAAACTCTGAACTAATGAACACAGATTACTGCTAGCAGAGATGGAGTTAAGTGACAGCCCCCAACTGTCCTCCTCTACACAAAAGATCCTGAGTTTCATATTGACTCTGAAAGGACACGATGCTAATGGTTAAAAGCACAATTATATGTTCTGTGCTCCAATTCAGCAAGCGTGGTGAAAAAGCCAAGACTTCTGATATTAGTGATCTGGGCTTCTTACCAGCCCTGGCAAAACTGAAGAGAACCTGATTACATTCATTATCACCTCAGGAAATAATATTTTCTGCTTTAAAGCACAAAAGTAGGATGACCTCACATACAAAAAGGGCTATGAAGTGCAAAAAAGTGTCAGTTCGTGCAAAACATTTTCAGTGTTGGGTTTCTTGTAATGGTACACAAAAAGGAAATGGTTCTTGCTATCAATACTACCACGTATCATGTTAACAGCTCTATTTTTGCACTTGCTCTCAGAGCTAGCCAAACAGGATTTTTGTTGGTGTTTCATCCCAAATTACAAGCAAAAACATTTCCCAAATTTGACTACGACTGAAATAAAAAGTTATTTCCTTGGGAAAAGGCAAACCTTCCACCTAAAACTGGTGGCTAGTTCTGTTTCTGCTGTCACAGTCAGAGCACAGAAAAGCTGTGAAACACCACAGTGCTGGAGTAAATACTTTTTTTTTAACACTGTAATTTTAAAAAGTATAAGTATTCCTCAGGCCTGAAGTAATGGAAAGGCTCCGCCAGTAGTGCCAAATATTACTGCTGGTCTGGTAGGCACATACAGCGTGGCTTTCCAAAGGATAACCTCTTAAGCAGCTTCCCGAGGCTCTAGAGCTGCCATGCAAGAGCGGAGTAGGCAAGGACACTGCTGTCGCTTGCACCAAATTCCAAAGGCTCCTCAACCACAAACACAGTCGCCAAGAGCTCACATGGCTCCATGCAGGAAGGATGGGACTGAGCATCGCTGTCATAAATTATGGTAAAATCACTGAGGCAAAAGATTGACAAGTTGCCAACTCACACCAGTAAAACAAAAGCCAGTACCATTAGCCCAGGTTGCAATAATGCCTTTATTACAAATTGTGAGGAATAAGGAAAAATAATTTCTTAAACAGAGATCTATTTAGCAGTATGATGGCCTTCAGGATCAGTTTTATGCTCCATCTCTGCAGGGATCCATGATTTAGGTCTTTCTCCCCCATCCTTTAAAGGAATTGCTGAAGTCTCTGGGTGCCGTTTGACAACCTGACAGTAACAAGTAACTGCCACAGGAACTGCAGGATCCTAGAGACCACCCTTATGCCAGGTCTGATGCTTTCTTGAGCCTGCAATAACTTATTTTTTCCATCACTAAAATGATGGAAAGTAAAGAATGGCCAAGGAGAATTTATTTTTGCTGGGTTTATTTGCAATCGTATCAGGAATAAGGCAGCTTTCTAGTGTATGGGCTGAGCACCACAGGCACAAAGGAGGCAGAAGGAATGGCTGTTGTGGCAGCTGCAAACTATTGCCCCAGCCACCACTGGTAATCACAGCCTACTTAAAAAGTCACACCTGTTTTCTGAGATATTCACAATATGAAGGACTAACGCAGTGATCACAGCACCAGACTCCCACCCACTTTTCATTCTTACTATGTAAAACATTATTGAGAGAAAATCCAGTGTATTCCTTAAATGCATTTCAGCTCATTTCTCACTGCAGAACTACACGGATCACTATAGACTTCACATATAGCAAAAACTCACGCTAAAAGCATGACAACTGCTTCATTACTTGCTTCCTGTTACCATACTATTGCCAAGAAGTTGAGCGTAAAACCAGGCTGGATTTTTCTTCTTTAGAACACAAAATATTTCACTGTCTTCATCCTGAACAATACTATCATGTATCATCCTTTACATATAACAACTTCTCCTCTATTATGTATAAAACACATTCAAGTATCCGAGGAGCATTCGTAATCACAGAAAGCTATTTATAGTTTTTCAACTTCCTGCAGGTCAGTCTGGCTTCAGAAGTAGGATCTCTGTTTCTTTTCTCTGAAGTACCAACGAGATCCTGCAAACTCAGAGCTTGACCCTGTAAGTGCTGGGCATCGGAAGTTCATCGCTGCCTAAAATACTGTCAGGAGTGAATCCGAAATGCAGTGTATGCATGAGAAGTGAACAGCCACAGAAAAACCATGTAATTCAACTCAGTGACAGTGTTTTGTGTTTGAAGCTTATGAACATTATTTCTGTAGGCTTTAATTTATTTTTTCATAGTTACATCTACAGGATTATTTTATGCAATGTTTACAAATTTTGTCCATTTTCCTCAGGCTCTATTAATATTCTCAAGTTCAACCACTGAAGCATCTGCAAATTTCATTATGAAGCTCTTTTCCTGTCCTTTGAGCAAGGAGGCTACATAAGTTTAGCCCTAACGCTATTCCTTTCGGTACCCTGACACATTTTTCAATTACATTTTGCTATGCTGTCAGTTAGAATTTCACATTCTCATTATAGCCACAAATGCATACATCCCAAAACAGCACAGTAAAGCAGAGCAGTGCCCAGCTTTCAAAACTTCAGTGAAATGCGTAAGAGGTCAAATTAGATTACAAGAGACATTTCCACGAGCTAAGCAACTCGCAGAGCTTAACTTCTTAAAGAACAAGGCCTCACTAGTCTTTCTGACAAGCTCCCCAACCAAAATAACGTACACCAAATAAAATATGAAAACTTGACATATTCTACTTTCAGCTTGTGTAAACGTTGTTTTCCACACTAGTGGAACTTATTCAAAATAATATTCAAAAGTAAATAATTTACATTATGCAAAAATGCCACATCAAAAATTGCAAGTACGGTAATTTAACGAAGTTTGGTACAGTGATTACATTCCTTGGCCAAATAGTATGTTAGGGGGAAAAAGAGGTTTACGATTAAGTATTACTTCCAGGGTTTTACAAACAAAAAACCTATAAGCCTGCCTAGCAATAGGCTATAAAAAATACAGAGCAAAGCCCTTTAGACAACATGCTGCTATGTTCAGTTTTAAGCAAAAGCATTCATCATCTACAGACAGAAAATGTTCATGATTTGAAGTTTTATCAGTGTCCCTGTTATATACCACGCTAAGAAAAGAAACGGTCTCGTTTCAAATGTTGGAGCACTTCCAGTATCTGGCAAATTTTAACATGTATCCTTGGCTTGCCAAACATGAAAGCTAGCTGTCAAATTCCTCCAAGATATGATAAAGATGGCACTCAGGATTCAAACTCTCATTTATATAAAATAACACATACAAAAGGTTTTTAGGCATGGTACAGTATGAAGCTTAAATTCTAGCTTGAACCATATTTGCTGTGAAATGTTATCTTCAAATAGATAAACCACGAGCAATTACTAAAAAATAACAATTTTATGGTCTATAATATCCACTCTATCCCTAGAATCTTAGACAACGCACTACACTAGAAGATATAAGAAAGGAAGCTCCTTATTTATACTTGTGATTTTAGAGAAACATATCTGTAAACTGCGGACTTTATAATGGAGATGCTGACCTACAAACAAGCAGGACTGTTCATTCCTAAATTAACTTCTTGAGACTTAAAATGATTAGTAATCCATTAGCACTGATAATACTGCTTCCAAAGCAAAAGCTTAGATGGGTTCTCAAAGTCTGGCATTTGATGCACTTTGTTTCACTTCCTCTTCAACTTACTAGTTAATTAAATTTTATACTGCTGATCAGGTTTTCATTTTACTTGTTACATAGAAGGTACTATCAACTAGATCTTTCCCTTAAAGAGTACTAAATTGTCAGTCTAAATCGATCTCATTCAACATTTTTGTTAAAAATAAAAGATGAAGTAGATTTATGTTCATCTTCAGGAACCAGAAACTATTCCTTAGCATATACATTAAATATACTTTATACTTCTTTCAGGGAACAGAGTCTGCAACAAACGAAATTAATGATAAAACTAGGCAAATACTATGTTAGAACATTTAAAAAGAAGCTTTTTGGTACATAAAAGCTATTTTCAATCCTTATTCACGCAACAATATATCTATGTATATACACATTCTCCCACATATATCCTCTTCACATACTTGCAAGGGTTAAAATATAAATCAGCAACAGCAGTAGCTGACTGAATGCCTCCTTTCAGCAACAGTATATTGCAGATAAGCCATATGGAACATGAAAAGTTTCCAAGTGTAGCAACCCATCTGCATAATATCCTTCATAATCTTTCAGAAGTTCTTTAGTAAAAATATTATCTCCCACTCATGGTGTGCCAAGAAAAGTTTTCTAAACTCTGATTACAGTTTAATGATGTAAAGAGAATGGGTTTCTTTCAGTCTACCTGCCTTTGCAATAACATAAAATTACTATTTCAAACATTTTTTGTCCTGAATTTCTCCTTACAGCTTAGAAATGGGAAAGGGTAACAGAAACTATTTCAAAGTCTTGGTACTCAAGATAAATTACTATCAAAACAGCAATTACAACACAAATAGCAACTACACCCAAAGAAAAACGTTTGGTAGATTCTAAGGATTTATACAATTATTAAAATGTATAATTATGGGAACTGGCTACAGTGATGTCTATCAGAATTATCTTCAATTATCTTTAATATCGGTATGGAAATGCCATTTTGTTTTACCTAAAAAGATGTCCAGTTGTACTGACAATTGCTAAACGTATGTGGGGGCACTAAACAGGTGTGGCGCGTGTGTACACAGACAGAGGAGCATTACCCTAGTTCATAATATTATTACAAAATATTTACTACAAAAACTCCAAAAAATAAGCAAGCTGAATAAGACAACTGAAAGCAAGTACTTGAAAATGCCAGCTGAGGTAAGTGTGTACAACAGGAAGAGGCAATGCTCTCCACAGATAGAGAAGTGAGGTAGAAGCAGATATCTCTCTATTTTTACTGAATTAAAATTATTAGAATGCAGGGTTCCAAGACACGAAGGTGAAATAAGTATTTCACAACTGATGTTTTGCATACTGAACTTCTCAAGTATGTGTCAAAGGAATACACTTAACGTGTTTTTTCTTTGCATAACCTTTACTTAGAGTCAATTATTCAAAAGCCAAAGCACCTCTGAAGACTGTCCTCAGTCAACCTGAAAAGTTAGGGGAAAAATCAAAGGTGGGACCTAGAAAGGTAGAGGTTAAGGACTGTATAGGAATCAGAGGCAGCAAAATACAAGTAAACTTTATTATGTGTAATTGATGTCAAATAAAGTCTGGGTCTGATATGCTTGGTTTTTTTTTTTTCCTTTTTAAAAAGTCACTATACTCCACAAGCACTGAACTGGAAGTTATCACAAAAACCAGCGAGGTTTTAAATGGCATCAGTCTGTTACAGCTAGAAGAGCTTTCAGGAGGACAGTGTGTAAGAGCTTTGGTCTAAAAAAATCTTCACCATATTCTCAATGAATTTGGGAGTTTTAAATTAAAAATATATTATTTACTTCCTTTTGACAGTAACTGATAACGAATTCTAGCTAAACACTATCAAAATGTTAAAATTCACATTAATGCCAACTTAACTTCACTATCAATCCATAGTCCATACTATAAATTTCAGACATGTAAGCTCCCACATGAAATATTCCATCGCTGACATGACATATCTATATAATAACTATCACTGGTAAGGCACAAAGAGACATTAACACTGTATGTGTATTGATTTAGCACTATTACAAAGAACAAGAGCGATACATGATATGATATAATAAGGGCTGTTGGGAGATTGATACATCTGTACCACAAGAACTACCACCATAAATACTTCCTTTATTCAGGTGGCAGAAAAGTTACCAGATACACAGGAACCAGGTGAAAGGAGCAGTTTGAACCTTCCTGTGCAGAGAAGTGCTGAAGTTACAGCTGAGATGGAGCATATTCCTTGCAGTAAAACACTGGCAAGGACCAAGCCACAATCTCCACCATATGATGAGAAGTATCTCATCACACCCACATGTCAGTTACATGACTGGGAGGTTTTATGACAGAACAAAGATCTGGGTCAGTGTTTCTTGGAGACTAGAGACTCCCCCAACCCTCTTCTGCAGAAGCACCATCAGTTTAAGGCCTAAAAATTAAGATTAGCAAAACATTAGAATCTTCCCAACAGAAACATAGCATGTAAACAGGCTGAGGTCAGAAAGGCAACCAGGAGCAAAGCATCCTGTAGCTGACCCTCTCCCTCCTTTTTCAGAGTTTATGCTACAGCTTTGGTTGATGAACAGCAAGGATCAAGCAGCCAGCACTTCTGCTGTCCTTTCTGCACTGGCAAATCAACAGGGTTGACAGCTGAAGACACTATCAAAAACACATAAGCTTGAAAGTCAAAAGCTGAGCTTCCATTAACTCTCCACTGAAATCAAGAGTAACATTAGAAAAAAAGAGTTATTTATCTTGCTGCAGTTCCAGGAGATGCATTGTTCTAGGGTCTGTTCTTTCCATGCACAGCTTGTGCAAAGTCACTCACTCTCAATTAACAGATGCCACAGTCCTCGCTTTGAAATTGCAAAGTAAAAATACACTCTTCTAACTGTCAATACAGAATTTCAAAAGCACTGAATTCTGCAGCAACACAAGGGCTGTAGAATGCATGAGACCAGCACAGCTTGAAGAACTTGTTAATACAAGTAAATAATTATGCCTTTGTGTGACTGCCTGCATGAACTCCAACATTAACAACCACTGAGCTGTTACAGATTTTCTTGAGAGTCAATTTTCAGACCTACTTAACACGTCTCCAGAAGAGCTAAATCCAGAACTGGATCTTTGATACACATTTCCATAGCAGTGGGTGTGAGAACTGGACTTTGTGTGTCTTACCCTATAAATTTCAAACACATTCTCCAAACACACTCCAGAAGCAGTTGGAAAAACATCACTTGCACAGCTGGGTAATAAATACAGGAGCTCCTAATAGAGGAGAATCACTCCATTTTAGAACAGAATAATTGGTGCTTTATTATGCTCCTCTCTGGTCAAGAGGCATTTTCAACTGCAAAAGTTCTCTACAGCACAAGGCCTTCATCAGTTGACTATCGTTATCTATGAACTATCGCCTGTTTTATCGTCTTAATGACCTATTAAATTCAAGGCTGGCAGCTGGCCCAGAACCAAATGGACTTAGACAATACATTTACATGACACTGTTCCTTAGAAGGGATTTCTGAACATACCTCTGGTTTTATGTAGCTGGCCAGCAGCACCTATTTGAATAATTTCTAAAAACACTTGCCAAAGAAAAATGAGAAGTATGTGTTATTCACCAAGAATAGAAGTTAGATGCAGTAGTAAAAAAATATCTCTGCTTTCATTAAGTTTTGATTCTTTGGCATGTGTTACCCAAGTCTGTTACACAAACTAATATATAAACATGAAGCCTTAACCACCCCTGCCTTCTAAATGAGGATGGCAAGTAAGAGATATAGGATGTAGGAATCCCTCCAACAAACCCTCATGGGCCACAGAATTAGAGGCAAGATGGATCCTTATAGAATCTCTCAAAACACTGTTACTCCCCTTTAAGTTACTTCTTTACTTTACAAACACCTGACATATTTAGCTTCTACTTTTCAAAGTTTCTATTTTATTCAAGATTTGCAAGGGTGAGTGGAGTAAATACAGGATTATTTGCTAATTTGCAATACAAACCGAAGTCAAGGGGAGTTGTCATAGGAAACACATATGAAACATATTACTTTCTATTTAGATATAGTCTACACTTTGGGAATCCAATGACAGCCTTATACCACTAACTGGCAGGACAGGACACTGAACAGTCATGGCCATAGTCATGTCTGTCACGTTCAGAACTGTTCGAAGAACTACAGTGTATTTCTGGGAACTTTACTGATGAGGAGCAGCTTGTTGCTACATATGCAGGTAGTGATTCAGGCCACTGTTCAAATGCTTTTCAAAGAAACTGGTTATCCGTGCTGAGAAAAACTGCTACCTGTCTCTCACCCCAGCTCTGCTTAGAACTCGCATCTTCCGGACTACAACATTGAAAATTAATTTACTGTACCTGTTAAGCTAAATCTATTTATTGTCATTTTGAATTTCACATCAAATTCAGGAAAAAAAGTTAACAGCATTTGATGATGGCAGGAAGAAGGAGGAAAAAAGTTTAATGTATTAGTTACATTTTCTCATCAAGTAACTGTAAATAGGTGGTAGAAAAGGAAGAAGAGAAGAAATAATCTCTGGTCCATTAACAGAACTTAACTGGCCAAGCACTGAGCTCACGGGAAAATTAACCATTTCATCAAGACAATCAGATCAAAACACTGATAGGTTGTCATGAGGAAATGAAACCACTTATTACTTTCTTTTTACTAATGATGTTTGGACCTGCTTCTGCAGTTATTGGTAGACAGGTACTGTACAAAGGTCTTCTACTACTATCTAACATCAATTTAAGGCTCTGGTCCTCAGAGCAACACAGCTTCCTGAAGAGCCATCTGATTCAATTTGAGATTCTACTGATGTGCAGCCAAGTAAGCTGTCATTCATCAATTAAGTGATTAGCTTTTTCTGTTCATTATCATTCTGTATCATTCTGTTCATCTGCTTCATTATGCTGGAGGCTCCACATGTGCAGATGAGCTCCACACGCTTACTCAGAGCTACGATCTGACAATTGCATCTCTGATAGCCTAACTAAAGAACATGTATGGCTCCTATAAGAGCTCTTCATTAAAATTTTGTGAAAAGGCAGAGAAATGAAGGGCCTGTTTGGTATTTTAATGCAAGATGATGCCCTGAATACAGCTTCTGTAAGATGAAACAGGTTCACTTATGTTACTCCAAGTAACAGCAGGTACATTTACCTGCTTTCTGTCTTTTTTTTCTGTCAAAACTGACACCACCACTATCACACCAAATAATCACAATCATTACTTCCCATTAGAGTCAGCATTTCCCAAGTTAAGATATTTAATACTAAGATCCAGATCACCTGCTGTAACTTAAACCAAGAAATAATTGTGAACCCAATACAGCAGCCTTTTCACAAAAATGAGTGGTTTTGCAGTAATTACACGACAATTTAGGATAGGGTTTCTGACACTTTTTAGTTATGACTTTTATTACAGATTATTGCATATTTCAAGGACAGCTCTCGATACTGGGGGCATAACCTAAGCCTCATACAGCACATTATACTATACCGAAAACAGCACTAAGCAACGTAACACAGAAGAGGCTCATTAACTGTCACCTGAAATTCTCATGGGCACAGATGCCAACTGCCAAAGTAGGTCACATTTTAGACTGGCTCCTAAAAATCAAATCACCTCAGT
>VZRU01014837.1:50369-74890 GCA_013398155.1 Pedionomus torquatus
CCCCCACCCCCCCAAGTCTAACCCACTTCTGGCAATTCTTCATCTATCAAGTTTTAAGGAAGTTAAAATAACATTAATTACTCAGCATTGTCAGACTTGACACAAAGTCTAGTGAGCGTTTAACCATCAACATTCACCTCTCAGCACTATTTCAGTTCTACAAAGCCATGTTGCTATTTCACATAAATTTGGATATTTTAGTCACCTACATTAAACATCAGTTTTCATTTGCAACCAAAGCTGGTTGTAGAGCATTCTCTTCCTTTTTAACAATGTTTAAAAACTTACCATATGACTTATCTGATAAAATGTTTCAATAAACGTATTTTTGAAGGGTGTGATACACTTCCAGGATCCTATTTTTCAGCCTTAAAAAGCAAAATATGGAAGCCCAAATTGCTTGTTAAATGCATATCTGCATTGGATACACCAGGTATCCACCAAGGAAGGAAACTGGATTAATTAACTGAACATCCTTCATACATTTTATGCATGTGCATCTACATATATTGAGATACAACTCCTAGATCTTTTATTTCATAAGAAGTTCACCCAAGTTTAACGAAAGAAGCTACAAGCTTAATTCACGTAACATCCCATGGTTAACAAGCTACTATACTTGACAATACACCATCAACAGTTCAAAATACATGTTAGTAATCCATAGCCTGGAAAAGAAGCAATGCTTGGGAGGTGAAGAAAACTGGATAAAACACAAAACCAAAAAGCTTTTGGTTTATAAACATAATGTTTCAACACCAACTTTTCTGTTTATGCTCCCCACACTCTGTTACGCTTGTCTTTTGGCATATGCTCCATCTGGCTGTGGAGATGCATCTGCTTCATTATGCTGGAGGCTCCACATGNCAGGTAGTGATTCAGGCCACTGTTCAAATGCTTTTCAAAGAAACTGGTTATCTGTGCTGAGAAAAACTGCTACCTGTCTCTCACCCCAGCTCTGCTTAGAACTCGCATCTTCCGGACTACAACATTGAAAATTAATTTACTGTACCTGTTAAGCTAAATCTATTTATTGTCATTTTGAATTTCACATCAAATTCAGGAAAAAAAGTTAACAGCATTTGATGATGGCAGGAAGAAGGAGGAAAAAAGTTTAATGTATTAGTTACATTTTCTCATCAAGTAACTGTAAATAGGTGGTAGAAAAGGAAGAAGAGAAGAAATAATCTCTGGTCCATTAACAGAACTTAACTGGCCAAGCACTGAGCTCACGGGAAAATTAACCATTTCATCAAGACAATCAGATCAAAACACTGATAGGTTGTCATGAGGAAATGAAACCACTTATTACTTTCTTTTTACTAATGATGTTTGGACCTGCTTCTGCAGTTATTGGTAGACAGGTACTGTACAAAGGTCTTCTACTACTATCTAACATCAATTTAAGGCTCTGGTCCTCAGAGCAACACAGCTTCCTGAAGAGCCATCTGATTCAATTTGAGATTCTACTGATGTGCAGCCAAGTAAGCTGTCATTCATCAATTAAGTGATTAGCTTTTTCTGTTCATTATCATTCTGTATCATTCTGTTCATCTGCTTCATTATGCTGGAGGCTCCACATGTGCAGATGAGCTNAGTGTAACTGTCACAGAACTGTCAAAGAACAGAGAGCAATCTGAGCTGAAACTACATAAAATCACTAGTGGTAATACACAGCTAACCACAACTATTAGCAGCAAGAGACTTCAGAAACTACATACAAAGATGCATTCCAGACGAACTTCATATATATATATAAATTTTAATTAGCAACTAAAACTGGAATTCATCAAAACTCAGAATAGCGGTACAGCATGGAAAGTTTAAAACACCAACACTATATTAAAAGGTAGAAAAAATAATCTAGTGTTCTTAGCCCTAAACCACTAAATTTAATCAGTGATTTATAAATAAGTGAAGTGTAGGTTTAGATTATTTGCAAGCAAGCCAAAACTGTTACAAAAAAAAATAGTAATAATTAAGTCTAACCTACTTCTGGCAATTCTTTATATAGCGAAAGTGAAAGAACACAAAATAACATTAAATAGGAAAAAAAAAATTAGCACTGTAAGCTTTCATCTTAAAGTCACCAACAATCTGTAATATAAAAAAAAAAAGAGAAAAAGTAAAAAGACATGTCGACATTAGTCACCAGTATGCTCAAAGCAATTTCAGCACAGCCAAAGAATTAAAATAATATTTTAAAATAGAACAGATTTAACAAATACAAGAATAGACAAATTAATGATAACAGTAAAGAGCTCAAATAAAATGACTCTGGTGATTAACTGTTAAACTTAATCTCCCAAACTTAGAAAGAAGAGACAGACACCACTTTAGGCAGAAACTGTTCTGCCCAAAAACACAGAACACACAGGTGTCTTCCATCACTGTATCCAAAATAAATACTTGTTACCTTGATCACATTTCAAATTTTCAAGGAAGCTGTTTCTTCCTGAATTCTGAGTGGGAAATAAAATCCCAAAGCATAACACATTTACAAGCCAGATCTTCCATAAACACTTCCAATAAAAAAAAAAGAATTCCAACTACTTTATGTTTGTAATTATAAAAATACAGGCGTATATGTTTTTGATTAATCATATTCTAGTCCACTTTAGATTTTACGTATTTCTTCCTTTTTTAAGGTAAGCTAAGAGTGAGATTATTTTTTTTTTGTCCTTAACCATAAATCCTCCTCAATCACCTCCTTAAAATGTCTCAAAGGCATTTGTGTGCCATCTCAAATTATTTTATATGCAGTATAATTACATTTACATAATCATTCAGCAAATCAAGTCCAATAATACCTACATTTTCTCAGCATGCCGAGCAGGTTACAAAGTCATTTCCTTACTTCAGTGAAGCCACTTTTAAGCTTCTTCCTCTTTTAAATATATATCACTTATTTCCACAGTATGGTCCATGCCATTTGGAGACCAAAGCAAGTGGTCCACACAACAAAAACACATAATGCTAATCATAGTACCCATACCTATTCTTCTCTCTGTCCAAAGCTTTTTGCTCTTCTCTATCATTTCCTGCCCACCGACAACCCGCCCTCCTTCCCCCCCGCCCCAGCTNTCTCTCACCCCAGCTCTGCTTAGAACTCGCATCTTCCGGACTACAACATTGAAAATTAATTTACTGTACCTGTTAAGCTAAATCTATTTATTGTCATTTTGAATTTCACATCAAATTCAGGAAAAAAAGTTAACAGCATTTGATGATGGCAGGAAGAAGGAGGAAAAAAGTTTAATGTATTAGTTACATTTTCTCATCAAGTAACTGTAAATAGGTGGTAGAAAAGGAAGAAGAGAAGAAATAATCTCTGGTCCATTAACAGAACTTAACTGGCCAAGCACTGAGCTCACGGGAAAATTAACCATTTCATCAAGACAATCAGATCAAAACACTGATAGGTTGTCATGAGGAAATGAAACCACTTATTACTTTCTTTTTACTAATGATGTTTGGACCTGCTTCTGCAGTTATTGGTAGACAGGTACTGTACAAAGGTCTTCTACTACTATCTAACATCAATTTAAGGCTCTGGTCCTCAGAGCAACACAGCTTCCTGAAGAGCCATCTGATTCAATTTGAGATTCTACTGATGTGCAGCCAAGTAAGCTGTCATTCATCAATTAAGTGATTAGCTTTTTCTGTTCATTATCATTCTGTATCATTCTGTTCATCTGCTTCATTATGCTGGAGGCTCCACATGTGCAGATGAGCTCCACACGCTTACTCAGAGCTACGATCTGACAATTGCATCTCTGATAGCCTAACTAAAGAACATGTATGGCTCCTATAAGAGCTCTTCATTAAAATTTTGTGAAAAGGCAGAGAAATGAAGGGCCTGTTTGGTATTTTAATGCAAGATGATGCCCTGAATACAGCTTCTGTAAGATGAAACAGGTTCACTTATGTTACTCCAAGTAACAGCAGGTACATTTACCTGCTTTCTGTCTTTTTTTTCTGTCAAAACTGACACCACCACTATCACACCAAATAATCACAATCATTACTTCCCATTAGAGTCAGCATTTCCCAAGTTAAGATATTTAATACTAAGATCCAGATCACCTGCTGTAACTTAAACCAAGAAATAATTGTGAACCCAATACAGCAGCCTTTTCACAAAAATGAGTGGTTTTGCAGTAATTACACGACAATTTAGGATAGGGTTTCTGACACTTTTTAGTTATGACTTTTATTACAGATTATTGCATATTTCAAGGACAGCTCTCGATACTGGGGGCATAACCTAAGCCTCATACAGCACATTATACTATACCGAAAACAGCACTAAGCAACGTAACACAGAAGAGGCTCATTAACTGTCACCTGAAATTCTCATGGGCACAGATGCCAACTGCCAAAGTAGGTCACATTTTAGACTGGCTCCTAAAAATCAAATCACCTCAGTTTGATGAGGTGATACAACAGAACATGCACAACGCATACACAGCCAAGTGTAGGCTAAGTAAACCTTTTTTTGCTGTATCACTCAAAAAGCATCAAAATGTGGAAAAAAGAAGTTTTAGCTAAATGGGCAAGAGTCTGTTCTCAGCCCTTGAATCCCAGAGAAAGCAAGGCTGAAAGAAAGGGAACAAATGAATGACTGCTGCTTTCTGAGGCCCTCTTGAGGGACAGAAGGACCCAATATGGAAGTGTTGCCTTGGAGAGAATCTGAAAGAGTATTAACAGCCCCTGTCCTGAAGATTGAGTATATCTGTTTATTTCTCCCTCTTCCTTTGCATCAGAAAAGGATGAACACTCAAGGTCTCAAATTCTTTTATACATTAAAACATCCTGTTGACCACACAGATGCAGAATCCTGATAAAACCTGAAATTCTTCCCATTTTACTCTGCAGAAATACTCTAATACTTTCTTCAGGAAAAATAGTTAATTGACAAAAATAACGCATTACAGAAAGAAGTCAATGAACATTAAAGCATCACATGCTGTAACACCTACAGCAAGTTCTTCCAATCACAGACGGTACTTCAGTGTAACAATTTTCAACTGTGCCATTACGGCTTTATAAGACTAAATACCTGATCCTAATATTTCAAGAAATCAAAGAAACACTGAATGAAAAAGTCACTTTTTTTTCCAATATCCCTACATTGTCCACCTAACCTGTGTATGAACACTAGTTTTCATTCGACTAACTATAAAAAAAAAAACAAGACAACTTAAACCTTCTTGTACAACAGAACAAAAACCTCTCATTTGATGTGAAAAGAACCATGTTCACCAAAAGCAAGAAACACCAAAGGATTTTTTTAAGGATAATTTATATTTCTGAAACAATATGACAGTTACTTCGGCATTTCAAGAAAAAATACATTTTTTTTCCTTTCAGGAGATGTAAAGGAAACTTTACACTCACCACCTCTGGAGAAAATGCCTTTTACTAAAAGGTCAGGAGATCAAAATTTTGAGAGGGATGAACAATCCCCCAGAAAAATCATACTTGATCCTAATAAGCAAGGAAGTTATGGTTTTGGTTTGTTGTTATTATAGACCTACGTACATTTGTTTCAGTGTTTCAAACAACTCTGTTTTCCTTATTTACCTTTTTTTGCAAAGCTGTAACACAGATTCAAACAGCAAAGAAGCTGAAGATCCCAGAGGTCGAGTTCCAGCTAAAAAACACTACAGAAATTATCCTTTAAAACTGTGTACAGCTCATCTGTTACAAGATCTTCCCCCTTAATTTTCAAAGTACCAAATTCCAGGGAACGGACCATGCCCAAGTGTTCTACTGATCGAAAGCTAAGCTTACATTAAAACGACATTTTGTAACTTCCAATTCCAGCTATTCCTAAGTCTGTGATTCTGCCAAGATGGCTGAAAAAACATATTGCTTATACCAATTATCAGTTACTAGTTAACAAGTAGCTATAAAGAAAAAAAAAATTATGACAACAAAGCCCCGTGGTAAGAAAGAGGTAAAGAGGCCATCAATTTATTGACAGGTAGACTCGTTAGAGAGTGAATGAAAAAAGGGAGAAAGGAAGTTTTAACAGAAGCTAAAAACAGGATCACATAAAAGGATAAAAAAAAAGGGGGGGAAAGAGTAGGTACAGGACAGCAACAGAGCATTCACATCTACAGTAACACATACAGTGAAAGACATAAGGGCACATACCAAAAAAAATTCTAGCATTCATTTAAGATGCCAGTACTCTCCCTCCTACTATGTTTTCACACAAACGTTCCAGCAGCAACAGAATTCACCAAGCTCTGGGCATACAAAAGCAATTCCTATGCCAAAATTGAACAGGAGCCAACTATAAGGGGAAGATGTCTCATCAATTTTACTTAATCATTTACAACATTACCATCTACCCAGTACTGAAGATAACAGGAGATCTGTTTCTTCTCTTATGCAGCTTCTGAATTACGTTTTCTTCTAGCACAGAAAAAAAAAAAAAAAAAACCAAAAAAAAAAAACACCAAAAAAAACCCCAAAACCCTCCTGTCATGCTTATCAAAAATGCAGTGGGTCAAGACTAGTGGCACTGTGAGCCTACATCACAATAAATACCATCTGTCATATTCAAGGAGGCAAGTGAATTACTAAAATGTTAACTAAGATACATACATCAGTTATAACACCATAAAATGGAATTACTTATTCTAAATTGGTGCAGTATATATTTGTCAGATTGTGTGTGTGTCTAGTTTTTATTTGTTAAAATATTATTTCTACCTAGACATGATAAAGAGACGCCATTTTAGGCTGTTCCTTCTCTTTCAGAAGGTTTCCAAAACGCTGGTGCTGTAACTTCACCTCATGCCACAAGCATCTGCCAATGGTGAAACTGCATGAAGCAGCAAGCTTTTGGCAACTTGCTACTGCTTAAATACAGGAGTCTTACTCTTCCCCCATCTCCTCTCTTCTCCCACGTTCTTCCCTACCTAATGCTGTAACTGTCATTGCGTCTCCTCTAAAGCACATCATATTCTCCACTGAACAAACTCAGCTCTGTTGTAAAGCAAAAAAATAGATAATTGTCCACTGCAAGGGAATATTTTTCTAAATAAAAGACATTATTTTCTTAGTGGAAAGCAAGCCACCTAAACCCAACCACAAATTATGTCTCTTAATTGCTGAAATAACAATAGCTAATAGACTACAGGGTTCCCATGCAGGCAGAGCAAATATAAAAACCAATCAGTTGCAAAATAATAAAACTGCGGAGTTGTCTCTCTGAAATACTGTTCACATTTTTTTCCTGCAATCCAGAGAAAAGACATTACTCTACCTTACACAGAGAAAGGTTGTACATACTTCATCCTACTGATGTAACCTTCCCATCCAGAACACAGCCATAAACTTAAAGAACTTATTTTCCATGCCATCCCCTCTGGCTAAATAACTGTTTACCAAGAAAGAAAAAAATAAAACCCAAAAACATTTCAAGCAGACTAATGAGCACACAGGGCTAATCTGAAGAGACTGGGAGATGCACTCCTAAATTATACTATATTTGAAAAATTAAAGTCCCAAAACTGACACTATTATAGTACAGTAAACCTACAGAAGAAATTAGAAAGAATCTGCAGATGAGTCCTTGGATGTTCCTCCAGAAGAGAAACCATACGATGCACTCGGCTACTGACTATGCTTTTTTGTGCTGTTGCCAGGGGTCAAACACTTGACACCGCTTTTTTTAAAAAAAGAAAAAAAAAAAAAAACAGAAAGAAAAATCTCCAGGCAGCCTTACATAGAAATGATTTTGGAAGAGGTTCTTAGTCCTTATGATGTGAAGAAGCTCTATTTCCAGAAGTCTTAACAGAAAGAGGCCTCAGATGCAGAACAGAAGTCAGCCTGCCTAACCCGCTTGCTTGTATCCCTATCTCAAATTCACATCTGTCACACTCGAAAGCTCATCTTGAAAGAATTAGGTTTTCTTTTCCTCTACCATATCTATCCCTCATTTATACCAATCCAGTGACTAAGCAATATTCCTCCAACTCTTCAAAGCTTCTATTATCCTTCTCATTAGTATTCAACACTAAGGGCAGAAGTTTGGGTGGTTGACAAATTAAGACATATTTTTTTCTGAGAAAATTCTAAGGCATTTGTATATTTCTCAGTTGTGTCAATCTGATTTTGTTGAAAATTTATTTGCAAGATCAGCTTGTACTGTACTAGACCCTGTACTCCGTGGTCCCCTTGGCAATAGACTCTTCAGCTATACAAGGCTAATCACTATTCCTAAATCATTCCTAAAAAGCAAGGCATTTGTTTGGAAGACAACTTCAGAATTTAAATGACACACTTCAGTCAGCCACCTGTTTTGGTCTATTTACAGGCCTCCTGGAGACATGACTATCTGAAATGCAGTTACAGTACATAAATGCTCCTATTGCCAAGAAAATCCTTGATTTCTACTGCACCTAATTTAGAAATTATGTACTGGAAAGAGTTTCTATTTAAAGCACAAGCCTAATAAAAGTAGAAGAAACCAATACCTTTGAGTAAATGTATTCATGCTATTCTATTACTGCAGAAACCACAGTCATTCTACTGCCATGTTTCATCTGACACACAGCACAACTGGACACAAATTTAATTTAGCTCATTCGCTCCACAGATTCACTTCTGGGGTTATTTGTTCGGGGTTTTTTTTGGCTGAACAAGGGGCAGCACAGGCTGTGGCTGATCTGACTGTGTGCAATAATTGACTGGTAAAGTGGCTACTATCTTAGAAAAGAAAAGGGACCAACAGGAATTGTCTTTTAGGCTGAGGACCCTCTTTGGACCTTATTTTTCAACCAATTGATTTTTTTTCCAATAACACCTTTAACACTTCCCCCCCTTCCTCCCCCAGAAAAAAAAAACATCTTTCACACCTCTATCTCCATTGCCAAAAGTGGTTGAAACCAAACATGTTTCCCAGAAAACAGCAGGGGGTGGAGGGCAGATGGGAAAACAACATGGCTGCAGAGAGAATTCACTGCCTTAGAAAATCCAGACTAAAAACAGTAGTTTGCATTTCATGACAAGGTTTTCAAGTCATTAAATACATTTGGTTAAAATACCTTAAAATACTCTACATTGCTCTGTATTTCAAGTATTAAGAAGACAAGAAAACTGATGTTTCTTTTCAAATTGTTACCTCAACGATATCTGAGTTGGTTCTGCTTTCATGGGGCTCATTGTATTCTGTGTATTTAAGTAGAACTTTGTCCATATCAGTGCTGGCATACTGAAAGAGTTTGTTAGAGCTGTTAAAAATGATGAGTGCTATTTCACAGTCACAGAGTACACTCAACTCATACGCCTTCTTCATTAATCCAAACTTCCTCTTTGTAAAGGTGACCTAGAGAAGAAAAAAAATTAAAAAAATTAATCATTCTTTAAAACATGGAAAGGGTTTAAAGACTATAATCAAGCATTCAAGGAATATATAGTAAGCCTACACTATTTATTCCTATAACAAGCAACGTAACTGGACATGTGTACAAGCTTAAAAGAAGAACTATTTATCATATTTGGGTGTCACTCAGTCTGATATAGAGCATTGGCCTTAAGCTAAACAATTACAGAACCCCCAATTCTTCCACCGGTATCTAACTGCCAAGGAGAGTTAAAGTTTGCAGGATCCTCTACCATATTTCATTCTGTTCAACCAACACTGACTTCCCAGGTATGACAATATTTATTTTCTTCCGTGATGATGAGTTATCACGTAACTAGTTTACAAGTTACAATTAGTTCTAGTAATGTCAAAGAAAACAATATCAACGCAAGCAACTGGGATTCTATAATTTCTAATTATGCAATGCCAAGAAATATGCTTATTTTGTTGCTAATAAACCATCTAATCAGATTCACTTATACTTTTACACTGTTTTCTGCCACTTGGGAACATCAGGAAACAATCATTCTGTCCAATTAGAACCACCGTGGGAAAATAAATCCATTACCCACCATCACAAAGGAGCATCTGCCCACTGGGGAAGGGGAAAATAGACTTAGTTATAAACATCACCATCAATTATGGGAAAAAAAAGTTTAGAAAAATATTCCTTTCACAAGATTTCAGTTAGAGATGTAAGAGTATCAATGTATTCAACATCAAGCTGAATTGAGCACAAGCCAGATGCTAACGGCAGCTTTACTTAAAGGAAAATATTTTTACTGAGCATCCTCTGAAGTGTCTGAAAAAGGCACTTAATCTACTACTATAAAGATAGTATTTTGAGACTTTTTAAATAAAGATGCTATTTTCGGATCTAGCCTTTCAATCTGAGCTTCAGTGTTGAAGGGAATACCTCTTTTCATGGCCATATTCCCTCCCCTGATACCAGAATTCACAGTATATACCTCCATGACAGGTGAGTGACCTGCACACCCCACATGTTTAGCAGGCAACAGTGAGAATACTTTTGCAAGATCGAAACAAAGTAAACCACAAAAAAACCCAATCAAACTTGTTTTATAGGTTTCTATAGTTCAACTAGGTGTGCATCAAGTTTTTGGAAGAGGGAAAGTTCTGTACATACACACTTCAAGGTATTTTTTCTAGAGATGAGTATCTCATGCGTATTACTTTTTGAACACTACCCATAATACAAAATAGATACTAACCTTCCAACTACATAAATGGTCTCGGAGGGATGCAGACAGACATACTAACAACATTATGTACATAGCATCCTGACAGCAACTGTGTTATCAAAACAGTATATGCATACTTTGCTCTTCCACCATAAATGCTTGCAAACGTACTGTGGCCCTGAGATCCCTCTCCAGCTATTAAAAAAAGAAAAAATAATTCACTTCCATCCAAAACAAAAAATAATTATCTATTTCAACATGTGCCCCTCTCCCCAAAAATGCACCGTGCCTATGGTTTTTTGGAAACCTGAATTGTTAACATTTAACCACAGCAGGAATGGAGGTAATAAACAGAAAACCGGGGAAACTTAGAAAACAGAACGTCAGGCATATTATAAGCAGAGTTCCACCTACATTCCCATGCAGTGTTTCTAACTTAAAAATTTCCAAGTGCTTAAAGACCACTATCACAGAGCCTCCTGTGAGGCCTGAATATTCCCCGTTCAGATGAAAACTGAGTACTTACCATAACTTTTTATTCAACCCTTTTAAAGCACATTTGGTGAAAAGCTCCATTAAGATACAGCGCTATCTCTGCAACAATTTTATGTAAGAGTGCTGTAACACATCCAAGATTCAACTGGGGTAAGCAGATCTTTTTACCTACTTACTGTTTAACAATTACGATACATTAGTGAGACAAGATGCCAAAAGATATGACACACTTTACTTAAAGGCATCTTCCGTTAGCATTTTTAGTTATCAATTCAACAAGCTGACCACGTAAAAAAGTAGGTTTTAATGGGCTGCAGTTTTCTCAAATTCAGGCAGAAGTTTTACTATGCACATAAATACAGTCGCTTTTTAAATACAGAGCCCAGGTAAATCTCCTAGCAGTTCTTTCACTTTATACGTCCCTGTTTTCAGAAAGCTCAGGATTTATTTATCCTATCTTGCATGGGACATTAAGGATTACTTTGTCAGGATTCCTCTGGGGATTTGGGAAGACTGAGGGTTTTTTAAATAGCTGCTGCTCTTCTTCTGATACCCGAATTATAAGACACTTAAGAGATCATTACCTGAGTATGAGCAGGTATAGGCAGGTACCACTGGTTAGTGCTATCAAGAAAAAGGCATCACGACCAAGATCTGTGTGCACTTTATTACTTTGAGAAGTCATTAAATGAAGACCAAAGGCTTAGTTCCACTGAGGACTCACAACATTCTGGGCAAGGGATCTTATCTACTAAAATGTTATCTTTCTCGCCTCTTGTAAGGCTATTTTCCTTGCGAGATTTTCCATTTGTAAGATTCTCAGCTAGTGTCGATTTCTCGCTTTCTATTTCAATAGAGCTGAGCCCAAACCCCACCATGGCTAGAATCCAAGCCTTACGTAAACGCACATAGATTTTTTTTTTTTTTTATACACTCAGTTTTAATTTAAGAATTCAGGAAGGAGAATATTAGTTCTGCAAATGTCTCCTATCTTTTTTTTCCTTGCCATTCAGGACCACACTAAACCCAAAAATATGCCATTTTATTGCGGGCCAACGGCCTCCTCAGCACTACTTTAATGCTGCTTAGCAAAAAACGGCAAGGAGGAGAGAGCAAAAGCAACAAGACTGAGCTCCTTTGATATCTAATTTACTGTACTTTGTTCTCTTCAGCTTAATGAAGATAAATGTCCTATAGCTCATTCAAGCAGATAAGACTGCTTAATTAATAATACAATGACAGTCTCATGACAATTGTAATCCCCCAGAGTAATGGTCTATATATTCTGTTTTGAGTTCACATGCAATCCCACCAGAAATAGGATGCTTCTGAAAAAACAATAGCTTTTCTTCTACATAAGCTATATGAACTTGCTCTGTAGGCAAAGCTCTGTGCCATTCTACTCATTTTCAAACAAAACAAAAAAAACCTAGAGATCATACTGAACATCTACACAGGGCATCATACGCATGTTCACAAGTGACCTACTAACCAGCTACGTACTCCATTGAAAAACTGACAAACTATACTTTTCGTTTGGAAAAAAAAAACCCTAACGGCTCTGCCTGGGTCAACGAAAACAAAATCTCACAAGTAAATTAATATCTAATACATAACCTATGCATCAGGGCATTTTACTATGTTAAAAGTCTATATACTAGCTACAAAAACCATAGGACATCAGTGGGGTTAAACACCACTATCGATACCTTTAAAAAATACATTAAAAAGTGGTTGTACTAACAAAAGCTATTTAATCTATTTAAAATCTTTTTAAAACGAGACATGGTATGTTACCATCTCGACATTTCCACAGAAAAAGGAAAGCCTCATTCCATTTTTACGTTAGAGCTTAAGGCCTCTTCCTGGTCACTAAAAAGCCCCAAAAAGGGCTAGCCAAAAAAAGCATCAATATTTTGCTTCAATCACAGCAATGGTACGAGTGGGCTAAAAATCAATACAAATGACAAGTGCACTGATTCTCCTCCTCTCTATTGTTCCAATCTGAACAATGAGATGGAGATGAAAAAAAACACAACACACACACAGAAAAAAAAAACTCAAAACACAACCCCAACCAACACACAGCAAACCAAGTTCCTCTGGAAACAAAACAAAACAAAAAAAAATCCCAAAGTCAGAGTAGAGCATAACAGTTTTTGCTTTTCAAGCAGAACAAATATAAGGTTGCCCAACTTACTCCAGATAAGTTAAAAAAAAAAAGGGGGGGTATCAATTTCCATCTCTGCAACATGCCTGAAGTTCTAGAGCAAGATTTGAAAGAATCAAAGTTATTAATTCATCTGTTTTTACTACGTGTACTTAAGACATTTATCTACATCAAACATACAGTTACTGTGCGATTAAAGCTGTTCAAACACAATACTTGGCTTTCTCCCAAACTCCAATAATACTTTTCTTGCTATAAATAGTCTTCTCAGAGTTTACACTGCTTTAAAGTGATACAGGGAGAAAAACAATCCTGATTTCACAAACAAAACAATGGGCTCCAAGCTGATGTATCAGCAGCAAAACCGACTCAAAGAATTCTGACGCTACTCAACATCAAGTTGGTGCTCAGGAGAAGTGAAAAAACCAAGATCAAATACTAGGAAGGGAAGTGAGAACAACCATCGGTACATCACTATGTAAGCCCATGTTTTGCACATATCTTGAAAGCTGTGCTTTTCTGGGTCCCTTGACCACCAAAAATAACAGCAATATTCAAGACTGTTTAAGGAAAAGTAGCAAGAATAGTCAAAGGTGTGGAATAAACTTTGTATTAGAACAACTAAGTACGCTCGGATGCTTCAGCCTGAAAGTTATTTTAAGGGAAAATAAGGTAACATGGTTGACGTCCATAGAATAACAAGCAAGATGGACAGATGAGATAAGGAGCGAGTCCTGCCTCTTCCAATAGAGGAGCTAAATAACAAGCAGAACCATTAACTAAGCATACAATAAAAAGTGTTTCTTGAAACAGTAACTAATAGATCTACAGAAAATCCTAGCCAAAAGATACTGTAAACGCTCTAATTTTATAATGGCTCAAAGGATAACTGAACAAGTTCACTGGCAGGAGGCGGGGGAAACAGAAAAAAATCCATTAATGGTTACTAAATATACGGAAACCACATCCAGCTCAGGAAATCCCTGAGCTAAGAATAGTCAGAAGCTGGAAGAGGATTACAGAGTAGTGTAACACGTGCATCTCTACCCTACACTTATTTGCTTATGACCATCATTTGACAAAAGATGCCTTGTGGCATCTTTGGTCTGACAAACTATGAGTATTCTTAAGTATCCTCAGTCATTTCTATAATACTCTTCCTTACCCATGGTAGCTTTCAGATACCCCACTATGTATTTCAATATCCAATTAAAATCTTATTCCTTATCTCCTGTAGCAATTTAGAAGTTAAAAGGAAACACTACTACTGTGCAGAGTCATCAATTTCGGGTACTTTTCAAATTCACAAGTCACCTCTTTTTGAGGTGAGAGCAGTCATGTAAGCAGCCTTCCCTAAAACACTGCATTTCTGAGTACTCTTCCCTTTTGACTGACAATTTTTAAAGACTGGCATAAACAGCTCTTAAAAGGAATACAGATCAATGCTTTGAAATAGAATCATGTTAACAAAGTTAACTGTTATAACCAAACCCATTGTAGATCATTATCTACAGCTACATCAAATTCATCTGTCAAAGAGGCTGCAGCAAATACTTTTACTACATTCTATCTGAATTTCTCATCCTTTTCTCTATCTTCATTACTAAGTGTTCCCAGTAGCTATCAGGTCAAGTAAGGTAGCTGCTTCAACACGATCCTCCAGTGTACTGGAAGTACAGACTAGGACACCATTTAAATAGGAATAGTAATTTTACAGTGACTTTGATCTATAGTAGTAATTGCTATTAGTCAGAAATAAGTCTCTTCCCTCAAACAGCCGTAAAATCATTGAGATCTGTTACTTATTTGTATTGATGGTAAGCCATCTGTAGACACACGAAGACAAAGCTTGGCTTTAGAAGAGTGAATAAAGACCAATATATTCAAAATTTCCATTCATTTTTAGGATTACAGATGAACTTCTTCATGCAAACTCTTTGTTTCTCACCTGTCTGTTCCGTTCATCCATTATTCTTGTGATCTGTATTTTCTTCCTCCCCATTTTCAGCCTCTTCTTCCTTTTGCTTCACAATCCAGAAATATACTAATCCAATAAATGCCACTCTTCAGTATTCTAACACATGATACAGTTTTCTTTTACTTTGTCTTCTGCTTGAGAAAATGGTCCTGTTTCTTCTTATAAGCACCTGAAAAAAAACAAAGTTTTGAAAAAAAATTACAAATTACTACAGAGGCAGCATCATTAAACAGTCATACAGCCATAAAACATGTGCACGCATAAAGTAATTTCAGCGAATAATCAAGTATTTTCATTATTAAGATATTATACTATATCCTTTGCTTCAGTTAAATTCGAACTATTTTGCCAGATACTACCTGTAACTTACAGATTTAAAATGACCAACAGTTTTACGCACTTTCAGCTGGACATCTTAAAAATTTACAGTTGTCAAAGGGGGTGGTGCTCAGCATTCTACACTTCTGGCTTTGAGTTATCTGAGGTTTCAAAAATTTACCCACAAAGTTTTGGTAAACTCCATTCATTATTTTAGGAAATCCTACAGAGAAACCCCTTAGTGTTTCCTGTAAAATTATCATCATGATAACAAAACAAAGCCATGACACCACCAAATTTCTGTTCCTAAACAAAATTATGTCTTAGTTCATAGGATGGTACTTGAGGGTTCATTGGGAAACAGGAAGGAGAAGGAAAGCGGGATTATCCTTACTCAAAAAGCATAAAAGACCACAGAAAATATTTTCACAACAGAACTATTTCACAGCTGCTAAGACAGCAATGAATAATTAAGACATTCACACAGTTACCCTCTCTACAACAACATGCAAGTCACATATTTGCCAATAACCAATTACCAGTCCAGCCCGTTTCATTTTGTCGTACTGTGGAGGTGCAGATATATATAAAGGTACATGCAAAAACCAGTGTGCCTTTACATTATTCTGATCTAGTACTAACGTGGCAAACTGACTTGGAAACCATTGACACTCAACAAACCTCAAATGTATTTTCAACAAAAAAAAAAGATTGCTAAGCCATATTCCAAACAGCTTAGACTGTAGGATAACATTAATTCAACAAAACTAGAAGCTATTTATTTTCAGTTGTGCTCCAGAACACCAAATGTATACTAAGACGTACGAACATGAAATAGATACACCATATTCTATTACCACCAAATATTAATTGAAATAGAAGTGGTAAAACCAGCTACAATATTAGCTTATAACCTCCCATACCTTCCAACCCAAAATGTCTTTTGAAATCAAGCCTTGCATATTTTAATACGGGTGTCACAATGCCACATCTTGAGGCCATGTGTAGAAAGTGGTGCAACCACATCACCATCAGACAGTTAATAAGCAGAGACAGCAAGAGGGGATTAGTCACAGGCTACACTTCACAATACATTCAATTTACACTGAGGAAACAACCATGACATTCTAATGCAGCTTAGGAGGAAAACAAAAAAAAACACACAGAAAAAAAAAAAAAAGAGGTAGAAGAACATCACAAAATGAAGGGATGTCATTTTATATTTACCTGATATCAACAAAAGACTACATTGGTAGAACATCATAAAATACCCAAATTCCACAGAATGTAAAATTAAGTCACCACTAAGATTAGGTGATATCCAATGGTCAACAACATATGCACCAGACACTGCATATACATCAAAGCACTTAAAAGCATACATCAGCATTACATTCCTCTTATTTTCTTCAGGAAAAAAAAAAAAAAAAAAGATTTCTTTCAAGGTATGAAGGAACTGCTAAAAAGGTATGAATAGCTAGCTAAGGGCAGATGAACCAGCCTCTACACAGCCTATTTAGCACACAGCAAATACTTCACATGGAAAGCAACAGCTGGCACATAAATATATACTCCCTTTGTTTTGTTAAAAAAAGAAAAAACCCACCAAGAATATCCAGTGGACTCTCAGGTTTCAATTCATAAAACATTCAGTCTTAAGCCAGGTGCCATGCTCTCTTAAAATTAAAAAATAATAAAAATGAAAATCTAAGCTTGTGCCATGGTCAAACATTAAATTTAATTCTGAAAAAAATCTGGTCACATTCCTTGAACATACCTAATAGAAGAGTCTCTATAAACAGCTGTTAAAATTTGTTTTCTCCCTAGTGTGGCTTCAGGTTTTCAAATGTACCATACATTATTGAAACAGTTCTCTGAATACAGAATTACCACATTCCTCCTTCTGATTTTTAAAAGCACTCACAATAAGAACTAGTACATGCAAAGATCCACCAGATGTGAGATCTATCTGGTCCAGCATTTTAACCATGGCTATTAGCAAACATCGCTAGGGTGGTAAAGGAGGGACACAGGATAGAATAAGCACATATCACTTAAAGGCAGTATTTATAAAGCATTTTCTCCAGATGTTCAATTATTTTTGAATCAGACAGTTTTGGAGTCATAGATTTAAAGCTGTTCAACAAATCTTCTTCCATGAATATTACTTTTGAATCTGTGTAAATTTTCAGCACCCAGAAGCAAGGAGTTCCACAGCCTAGACATGTATCAGACCAAAAGATATACCCTTTAATTTAAACCTGATCCTGCTAAATATGTTTGCTATCCAGAGGTTTTTAATTATACAAGCCAGTAAACGGTCACCTTCACCTTTTACTTTAGTCCTGATTTTGCTGCCTTCATCATATCTTCCTTCAGTTACCTTTACTCAAAACTAAAGAATCCCACTCAAGTCAGCCACTTCTTGCACAGAAGCCGTTTTCTGGACAGTCTCTCCTCCTCTACCCTTTCCAGCTGCGCACTGCTCTTCCTGAAATACTGACATGCAGTGTGTACAATATACAACAGGAGATGTATCAAATTTTATTATTATCTACCACAAATTTATACAGAGGCAAAACAATATTTTATGTTGCACTGCATTAGACATACACCTAGGCAAAATTACCCTCAAAATTCTCCTAAGGAAAAGACCAGTGCTCCAGAACACAATTTTTTAAAACCATTTTGTGGGACCACACATTTTTTTCACAGTCCTCTCTCATTCACACAGTTTTTCCACCTTCTGCAACAGATATTTAAAAGCAAGTCTATGCAATGAATAAAATAAGAAGCTCACGGAAGAACAGAAAGATGATGTGAGATTATGCAGTATACATACTTAAGGATACAAAATAAGAAGGATGGGCAAGTGTTTTCCATGACCTAATGGAAGAAACAACAGCAGGGAAACTTTATTATCTGCTTCACATACCATCAGACAAAGGAAAATAGGAAAACCGATAGTAATTTTCACCAACATTTTGCTATGGTTTTAGGGTGTTGTTTCAGGTCTTTAAAAATTAGCATGCTCTATTAGGCATAAATACATCAAGCCATTTGCCAGCTTATGACCTCTGCTTCACCGCCTTTAATCAGTCTACTGTTGCCTCATCTCAGGCCTCCTACTTTCTTCAACCTGAAGCGCTTTTCTCACTTAGCAAATTCCAAATTCCCATTTGCGTGTCTGTCCCCGTTGCGGTCCTGCCAGCAACAGCCTCTCCTCCCTCTCCACAGGTTGCTATGGACACCAGAAACCTGGCTTTGAAACGCATTTGCCAAAGGCAACCCTGCTTTGAAATACAGCATCCCTTTTATTTTGAAGTCACATACAAGATGATTTTCAAAGCTAAGAATTGAAACATAAGTTTGACATAAGGTTAGGGTAAAAAGGATCTTGACACTAAACGCAAAATCAGAGTAAGTTGTGCAGTAAAAAGCCCCTTTTCATGCAGGCTCAGAACATCCAAATGGGAAGGTACCACCGATAACAAACACCTATTATAATTCAAGGGAACATTGACTTTTCCTTTCTCTAATCTTCAATCATGACAGAGTTGCAGTTTTATTTTCCTTCCTGACTAGCAACAAAGCTATGTAAGACTATGTTCACTATACTGTCAAGTGAAAGGGTTATTAGCCAAGTTTTAATTTTGCTAAATCACAGCTGTATTGCAAACATACTCTGGTAAATTCTTAAGCTACAAAGCCATTTTATCAAGAACATTGAGAAACTTTTTGCCCAAATAAAGGAAAATTAGCAAATATATATGAAGATGAACACACATTTATTTATCAAGAAAAACCAAAACATGCAACTAATGTTAAGTAACCCTGCCAAAGGTAAAGTTCTACTTCTTTAAACGACAGAATAAAATTACAGCCACCAAAGCTGTTTTACCTTACTTCTAAAGGCACATAAAAGTAAAAATCTTTCCTCTTTTTTATCCTTTTTTAAAAACATAAAAAAAGAAAAAATAATTTCAGGCATATGTTAAAATAACAAAAGCTTTAAGCAGCTTTCTTTTAAAAAGCTATTGGCAGCTCACAATAATAGCAGGAAAAAATTATACTCATAGCTGTCCAAGTAAAAGCCTCTATTATTGTATAAAAGTAAACTTTATTCCAAATTTTCTGAGTTTATTGCCTCCTCCAACATATGTCAAAACACCGCACTAGATACTAAAAGACAACAGCTCCCCATGCAAAAATGTACCCTCACAACCATGTATCTTCAGCAGCTCAGATCTGTTAGTTTGTTATCAAGGCGTCTTACAGTTTCTTAACTAGCAGGAGTTACACAAACTTAAAAGCAAGGAAACTGCATTTGACCTAATTAAAAGATTCTTTCAAGGGTTCAGTGGAAACAAATTCTATCTGTGCAGAACTCCAAAAGGTCTTGAAGCCTTCTGGCAGAACAGGTTAGGGAAAACTGTATCAGAACTAGCCTTCTTCCATTTATTGTCTTTTTACTCCTTTCTGCCTCTCCTTTCCCTGAACTTCATTTCACCATCGTAGTTACAGGTTACATTTGACAGTGCTCGCCTCATCCCAGCTCATTTACTGCAATGCACACGAAGAAATCAATGTCATGACGTCAGATAATTTGCATAATAACTCTACAAAAGCCACAGCTGCCTGAAAACACTGATCTGTATAGATACATCTTACACTGATAAGACTGAGGTAAGGCTAAATTAAGGTTAATAGGTCTTTTCCTAGTCTTAAAAGAGCCTGTGCAAACACTTTTGTAGATTTGGCCCCTAAACACCAACTGATGAGTACAGACTGCACAAGTCATTGCTGAACTGCACATTCACTGGTAATTCTAACACTTTGCATGCTTACCAAGGATGTGATCAGAATATAAATATTCCCATACGTATCAAGATAAAGACATGGCCCATTACCAGACTAGACTGTTTTGCATTAACAAGGCAGATAACACACAGGTACTACGGAAAAATAAGATACTGTAAACACGTCAGGGTTCTTCCTCTCTGCCCCACTGCACAAAGTGGAAATAGCTAGAAAAATGTAAGAGCCAAATAACATCTTCAACAAAATAATTAAAAAGAAGAATAAAGGGCCGTATGGACATGAGTCAAACATGCTTTTCAGACTCCATTTCACTATCCAGAAGCAAGGTAACATTTCCTCTTTCATAACCTTCAAGAGAACGCAAACCCATATAAATTAACAACACAACTCCAGACAGACACCTTTTTTTTCTAAATTCCGAATTCTACATAGTATTAACTCAGATTTGGATCTGCACTGGAATATGTTGAGAGCCACGGGATGCCATTACCGTGTGCTAGACATTCTACCAGCCCTGCTCCAAAATTCATTGCTACCACCTTCAAGCTGGATTTTAAAATTAAAATTTCAAGCAAAGGGACTCTACCTACCTCTATGTTTGCACTTAACAGAGATCGCTTGTTGGGGTTTTGCAGAGGTGTGCAAAACCCGTAACACAAATGTTTCCTACAGCCACATTTCTATAGCCCTGTCATCATACGCAGCTGTAAGTAACATAAAATGCAAGCATAAAACAATAGCACAGCCTACCCCTTCAAAACAAGACTACATGTTGTCACTTATCTCACACTTCTTGCTGAACCACAATATTAGGAAATAAATCTTTTTTCCATCCTCAGTTTAGAAGCCATTCTTCTGCATCCAAGCAGAGCCTTACAGTAAATGAGCCTAGCCTCAGAGCTCCAAGGTCCCCAACTAGCAAATGATACACAAGCATTGTTAGAAAACAATAAGACAACCCGTAGCCAAAAGATTTTTTTTTTAAATAAGTGGGACAACGTAAAAAACAGGAAGCTGTAAACAATTCTTTATTGATATTCTTTTTTTATGCATCATAAAACACTTGTTTCTTTAAGCTGTGAAGAACAACGCACAACTTTGATACTAGACCACTTAAGTAAATTTTACTTCTAAGAGTAGGCTTCTGGAGCTTTGCACCTAAACATGGTCCTCAGTTTCCACATGAAAATCAAACCTATTTTTGAGCTTCTAATTTGAAAGTTGTACAGCTTCTCAAATTAAATTCTGAAGTCATATTAGAAAAGACTTCAAAGTATTTTTCAAAAAATATGATCTTACTGAAAAATAGGAACTCCCCAAACACTATTTAAATACACCATTGCTGAAAACGGCCTTTTCTGCCATTTTGTTTCATGCAGTAACTCCTGTTCAAAATGCAGCTGGATAACTGTATTTTCATGCAAACAAAGCTACAGAAGTCTAAGATGCATGAAAAATGGTAAATTAAGATTCAGATGCCTGTTTCTAAAACAAGTTGTATTACTCCAGGAATGCACTTGTTCTTTTTTTAAGGAGTGATTTTCCCAAGCTGATGGACCAAACAGTTTTTGGGAACTGTCAGCATCACCTATGACAGCAGAGGCACTCCTAGGTAACAGGACAAATGGGGCTTTGTCCAGGATCAGGGAATGGAAGGATTTCTGCTCTTGTTACTTAAGGTTCGCATTTCAGTTAAACTCAAGTATTTTTCACAGTTTTATTGCTATAGACTTTTTTTCTTGGCCTACTGCTTAAGTCTAAAAAATACTTTTCGTCCTATTCTGAGTATTTGTAAACTCAATTAGTAAAACAGCCATTATGAATGCATCTTTAATTTTCAAGTGATATTAAATTCTATTTTATTATTCACATCAATAAATTTTGTCTTCATGTTTTCTAAAAAATTTTATCTTGATATTCTCAAAAATATATTAAAAAGCAGTTGAAAAACAGGATCTGGAAACTGACGAGCTAGCACTGGAAAAAGAAGACCACGGGAAGAGAACTCTATGTTCAATACCAGATTAAAACCAATTTTAGATAGAAGCAGAATTTAATATTTTAAGTAATCACAATAGTTCTGCTGCCAGACTTTTATGAACATATTAAGAAAATAACTGCCTGGCTGAATAACAGTCTGGAAACCATGTTCCAGAGAGTTTTTCAAGAATCTTCTTCCTAGTTTTTCATATAGTTTGTTGAAAGATGTGACTCTTCTAAGGCATACAAAAAAGACAGCCATGAAGAACAACTCTTCCAGATGCTGCAAAAAAACCCAAACCCTAATACTTGAAGGTTATAGCCAGAACAAACTAATATCTTAGTGAATGAACCACAGTTTTTAGAACAGCCGCATGAGTTTGATCGCAATTTTGTATCTTTTAACCAGATAATAATCCCACCTTTTCTTTTTCTTTCCATTTGCAGCTCTTAGAAAATCAATGAACTGGACGCAAAAATCTAAACTCAAGTTTAGATAGGATTGTTCCATAATACATTCGCAGGTATTTGATTAATTGATGAGTTTAAGACTCATCACATTTCATAACTTTCACAATTATAAGCACAAAGTGCTACTAAAAGCATTTAAACACAGGTTTTAAACCCACAGACCTCTGCAAAACATAAGCCACAGAAGGAAGATTTACTTACTGAAGTAAAACATACACAGAAAATATATTAAATATTTTCCAAGATCAAAAACATCTGCCTCTAGGTTATTATGAATCTGTAATGGCTGTATAACTTAACTACTATGCGGCCAAGAAAAATGGCACAGAGCCACACATCTTCTTATCAAAGCTCCTCCGTGCCTCAAAAGAAGGGAGCCACCAGGATGTACTTTATCAAATGCTGCTAAGAACATGTCCACTAGAGATGGCTTATAAATTACACATTATTTCACCTGCAACAAAAAAATGCTACAAAGACCTCTCCTCTGTTACAAAAGACAAAACAGAACCCTGTGAAACAAACTTTTTACATTCATCGGCAGGGGGAAATCACCAAAACCAGGATTCTATCCACAGCTGGGAAACGAATTTCCATTCTTTAAAACTACCCTAATGATTCAGTAAGAATCAGCCAAAGAGGTATCTTCACAAGCATTGCTAATTAACTAAACAACAAACACCCAACTGCCTGGACCATTAGAAGGTCATTTTATGTTTTTCTTCATCTTCTAAGATGACAGAATAAAATACAGACACAGGACTGTTCAGTTTCCAATTAATATATTTGCCGATCGGAATGGAACTTTCGTCTTTGCAACACCTTAACACTACATCAATCTTCTTGAGACACATTGACGTATCTTTAGATGACACTTAAAACATGTTACATACTGTTAAGTCATGGCTTTAAGAAAAAGTATCATCACTAGGAAATCTACTTCCAGAAGCCTTCATATTTCATCAGTTACCACAGTGACACTCAAGGTTTAATTAATTACAGCTATCTTGGCTCATTACTTTCACCATCTCAATTTATCGACAGATCTGAGAATACAGATAAACTTATTTTGCGTAACAACATGCATTTGGCAAAGGTGTAGCTCACCATCTCCAAGTTCTCACAACACTCCTGACTGACTTGTCACATCTATATTTATCTCTACAGAAATCAGGAAAGCAAATAAGAGCATGTACAGTAAGACTGGGACAAGTGGACAAAAGATGTTTTCACACTTACAATAGCTGAATACTGAAGTACTACATTGGTTTTGTCAGATTTCTATGAAATTCCAGACAAGCTGTATCACCTGGGTGCTTTGGTGTTGGTTTTTGGTTGGTTTGTTGGTGTGTTGTTTTGTTTGGGTTTTTTTTTTCTTTTTTTGGGGGGGTGGTGGTGTTTGTTTGTTTTTGTTTTTTTTCCATGTGGTCACTCACTGTTTTCATCATTTTATAGATAATCAAATTAGAAGTCCTCGCTCTGTTTTTTTAACACAGCTGTGCCAGGCTGAGGTCAGTGGGAGCAGCACTTCAAATGTAGGAAAAATGTCAAAGTAACCTGAAAGATTCAGGTTCCTGCCATTTCTATTTGGACACCCTTACCCATAAGAAGGATCATCCTTCTTTTTGCCCCCTAGAACTAAATGATTTAAGTAGATATTTTCTGAAATGCACTCAAGTTTTCATGGGTGCCCTTTGGGGG
>VZRU01014837.1:80059-101746 GCA_013398155.1 Pedionomus torquatus
CATGAGGCCACTAAAAAGCCAACTTACGGCAAACAGCGGAAAAGTTATATGTCAAAATACAAGATACTCCTGACCCGTAAGAAAGGGAGGAAAGAATTACTAAAGTGAGTTTTAATAAAGAAATTGTATTGGTGACTGACTTGTACTTTTCTTCTCAGGTTTCATCTCGTATTCTCTACTTTGAGGCAGAATTACAGAAGCTGGAAGAAAATACATTCAGACTTGTTTAAAGGAAAGAAAATTAAAAATAAAACATAACACAGAAACTACAAAATTCTGTCTTCCCACTGGAAGTAAGGTATCTTTCCAGCAGTTCACTCTGTAGTTCAGACAAACTGGAGGCTGAAGGTTGCTTTTTTAGCAGATTTCATCCTGCTGCCAAGCTAAACAGATTTTTACACTGAGATATGAAACAAAGACTTCTTAGTATAACCCAAACTGATGACCATTGTGTCAGACCCAGCTCTCAAAACTTCAGCTTATGATTTCATCTGAAGCTAAAAGATTTTTACCCCTGCACAGACACACCTATGATTATGGTCTATGTTTAGATTTGTAAGAATTCACCAACATACAGTGTCATCATTTTCTCCAGCAAGCAGCTTCACTGGAAGGAGGGGTGGAGACATCCTCCACACTATAAACATTTCCCTGCTTGCAAAAGGAAGATATGAATCAAAACAAGCTTACCCTGTACTTTTAGCAGGCACTCTAAACTCTTAACACATTCGGTCAACCAATACTTGTGGAGACTATTCCTTCTAGCTTCTTGTAGAACTTCCTTCCTCTTTGTCTACCATTTAATGTATTTAAAGCTAGTATCTGATTAACAACATCAGTAAGCCTTTACAGACAGCAGGCACTTCCCTTTGAATGCATCACTTGCTCAAAAAAATGGAAACCTTTCACTATTCCTCATCAGAAAAAGTACTAGATAGAATCTTAAGACTACCATAAATGCACAGCTCAGTAACAGACAACCATGCAGAAGTTAGGTCTATTGCAGGGCTATAGTGCTCCTAGAAAGCAGCAATACACTGAGTTTTGGTTTAAGCAGAGTAAGATTTCTGCTCTTATTTAATGCTGCCAAGTCAGTCTATTTGCATTAGCTGCAAGATGCCAGTTTGGGCATGAAAAGGAAGAAGTACTCAATCTATTGAATCCTCAGACTCAAAATCTCATTTTATTCCAACTGCCACCCTTGCCTAGTTCTTTCAGTAGGTGGAACTGAAGCCAAAATATTCCTGAACTGGATGGTAATATTCCTTATAGTATTTCCATATAGAGGTGCCTACCTCTCAAATCTCACTGTTTTGCTCTTTTTTGGAATAAGTTCAAGTCTGCTTCAGTGAAGATGCTCATCCCATACAGCTGCAGGAATGGCATTCAAGAGCAGGAAAAGTCCCCATAAGCAAAAGAAAAAGTGTGATGAAGGACAGCAGCAGAAAGAGTTAGCAATAAGTTTATCTGTAGAGAGTTTTATCTGTGGCCTTTTATCCCATTTGATGCCATGAAGTATAGAACAAAGACACGGACACGGCTTTTTAAATTCAGGAGATTCAAACAGACATTGAAGAGAAACTGGTTCTCATTCACTTTTAAGGATTTCACCTTAAGGGAAGGTCTTTCAAGGATGCACATGGTATTCTTTGGCCTTCTAAAAGAAAAATCATTTAAGCACAAGACTCGGTTCTTGTTACAGAAATTTATTTAGAAAAGCCACAAGAAAACGCAAGCTAAATAATGAAACTGAAATTAATAATAATAGCACTGACAAACCCATTACAAATAAGTGATAGCTTTTGCTAGAGATCCAAGGTTTTCACTGGTGGTTCTGCAGCGTCTCGGATCCAGGCTACTATGGAAAAACGAAATGGGAACTCTAAAAAGGCCTTTCATATGCCCTTAATTCAGGAGCTTAGATAAGCGGATTATTGATATTTTGAAACACTTAAAGAGTATTTCAAACTCCTTTTGGGTTTGAAAGCCATAGCTTCCGACATAACTATATTCTACAAGGCTAGGAAACAGTTTGTATGCTAAGGTATGTAACTGAGCACACGGTATCATTATGCTTTATGGAGTTTCAGTTCTCGATTATATTTAAGACAATTCAATGCTGCTTTAGTATATGTGTTCTTAAGCACTCAGAAGAAATCCCACTGGACTTCCTTGTAATTTTTCTGAGATACAGTATCTACCAGAACTAGATAATTCAAGAGAAAATACCCTCAATCTTCAACAGAGCTTACTAGTCCACAATGACAGTGCATCTAGAGAAATACCATCAAAAACAAGACTCCAACAACCCATCATCTGAAAGAAAGCACCTACGTAGTCTTTCCAACAGGAAGAGGTACAAAAATTTAGCAGCAGGAAGATGATGTACAAGTTAAGTCACAGCTGGGAGAGGTAGAACCCTTAATTCCTCTGCTTTTAGCCAAGCCTCACTAGCATGACGTGTGACCACTGGACCTGAAGAAGAAAGGAACGCCCCAAAGCATTCAAAACCCACTTGAATCTTGAAGCTTAAGGAATGCAATCATGCACATTTGAGACAAACTAAATCCCCCTGCAATGGGTTTTTAGAAATATGTTGCCCCATATTCACTATTAAGCCGCCCTCTCTTGCTTAGATCCAGCCTAGGACAATTTTACTAAATCTGGGCCAATAACTGTAGTGCAAGAAGAACCCTGCTACCACCTGCTAAATACTATTGTGCAACAAACAGGAGATGACGAGCAAACCATCTCACTCTTACTGCTCAGCACAAGACATCAGAAAAGCCTTCAACAATAAACCAACACCACACTTTGAGCAACAAGCCAGCAGAGAAAGTGGCGTTAAACTTTATTAGGATTTTACATGAGATTATATCCCATTAAAGAGATCATCCTCCTTCTAATATAGTCTTGATAGAGGACTTCCATATGCCACTCTTCCCTGCGTATCATCTCCCAAATGGTGACCTGTTATATCTGCAGAAGGCATATAACTGACGTATTAGCTTATAAGCACAGATGATACTATGAAGTTCTGACAATATCACAGCACTGCCAAAATTCACAGTTGTAGCTTTTCTTAAAGATTAAGTACCTGATGATCTGATGGCTATTCCCAGATTTCATTTAAAAAATTAGTCATCATGGCAGCAGAAGACTGAAATATAACAGCCTAAAAAACCTAAACAAAATACTATAAGGATTACGGGGGATAAAAAAAAAGTCCATCTACTTTTATTTCTTGGTCCTCTCTTTCACTGCTATGCAGACACAACCCTGCAGTATTGCAAATTCTGCAGTTGGGTGTATCTCAGTTACAAACTGAGTCTCTTCAAACTGTGATAACATTTAATTAACAGAACTCTGAAAACATTCCGAGAAATAACAACTTTGGAGAGTTTTACTGTTTTGTTCACTTCCGTAAGATCACACGATTGCTAGACACATGCACACTACATGGCAGCAGGTCAATTCTGTACAAGCTGCTTGTATTCAATTTCTCCTATAAGTGACACAAGAGTTTAGCTCTGCTACAGCTAATATACGAAGAGGCTTCACATTCCAAACAACCATCTGAAGGGAAAAACTATGCCAACAGAGTACCATCAGAGCATGCCAGTGCTACTTTAACCCATTTACTATTTTAAAACAGACATGTAAGCCTTGCATCTAAGTTATCTGTATTATGAATTTTTAAGATTTGAAACTCTAAAGATCATTGGTTTGTCTTACTCTCTTGTTGTGAAAACTTAAGGAAAAGGTCAAAGGACTATAGTCCATAATGTGTGATGTGTAAGACTGATAAAATTCAAAACAATACATGATATTAACTGGATAGGATATTTAACTACATTTGAAACATTTTACTCATTTATTAAACCAGCTGCATACACAGTAACAACTTATTTAAAATGTATTCTAGTAATCATTGCATACTGTTCTAACAATTTTTATAGTAGATGTTGTCTATAAAAGATACTGACATATAAAAAACCCACACAGTGTTTCCACATATATTGACATACAAAGAAATACACACACTGGCATATAAAAAGTACAACCAAATCTGAATTGTCAAAATTAGTGGAGCACACACTAGAAATATTGTGTCAACTTCTGTCACAACACTTTCCTATGTCATACTACAGAAGAAGATACCACTACAGGGACCACCAGCCTAATCCAGAAAGGAAGGCCGTCGCTTCTAAAAGCTGCCTATAGACAAATACAGGGGGGCATTCCAGATAGCATGTTTCATGGCTTCAGGCTGCTGCTTCCAAAAATGCTAAAATAAAAGGGGAATAGTCTCGATCGCAGAGGTCAAGCAAGACTAGAAAAGGATCTGTATTTTGCTGGACAAAGAATGCAAATTCATACTTTTCATAAGCCTAACTCAAATTCAAGTACTTATTAGTAACAACGTAATCATAGCAAGGTTCAGCTCCAAAGCTATAAGTACAGGGAACCATATAGACCTTTGGTAAATATTTAACTAGCTAGTCCTCACAAAAATCTCAGACAGTTGCTACTCTAGCGAAACCATATCCACGGTGGCTACTTCAAAGTGATCTCATATACCTACTTAAGCTGCAACTGGATGTTTGCTGCATACTATAAACACATCCTAACACTGTCCCTCTTAAGCTGAAACTTCACAGGATTGTTCATACAGTACTGGTCCTCCCTTTCCACTACATGAGGGACATCCGGAAACCAGACAGAACTAGCAACAGGTAACTGAGTTACCCACAATAAAGATATGCTCTGGTCATATTAAGAGAACAAAGACAGGTAAAGGTACAAGTATGTTGTAATAAACAGTTGGATTTTGAGTAGATGATACTTTCAACTAGCTTATTATTCAGAGTCATTCCTTAATTAGTTGGCAGAGAAAACCTGTATTTATCTAATACACTGACAGAAAGATACGGAATACCATGTTTTTACAGATGAAAAGCATTATAACACTTGCAGTTTTAGTCATGCAAAAGTTAAGCACAAAACTGTCTGGAATCCTGATAGTCCCGATGTACTGACCACACTTCATTTTGACATTAGAACTTTTGCACTAAGGCACTGTGTTGGAGGCATCAAATCATCTCTAATGTAGGAGAGATTTTTTTTTTAATGAACCAGGAGAAACACATTAGTTACACACAGAATATGTATTCATATAGCATCACACATAAGCACATGATTGAGATTCTTTATCTGGTAAAACAACATCATATTAACTAAAATGCTAATACACAGCAGTGCTCTGCCTGGTAGCTTGAACATCAAATCTGGGCCATCTTGGCACTTACAGGTTTCTATGCAGTTGCTGGTAGGAATTCCCCACCCCCAACCCATAGGAGAACAGAAACTGTCACTGCAAAGAAAAAAAAAAAACGTACACAACAAACAAAACGAAAACCACCTCCTCAAGAACCATGCTTCACCTCTGCATAACTGTCAAAACACAAGCCTAGCTCATTGTAATGTTCCAATTGTTTACTTCTGCTAAACTTCACATTTGACTTGTTACTGCTTAATTATTTAAGCCATCACTTCCTCATCTGCATCAGGCTTGAATCCATTTTTTCATTACATCTTACTTGAAAATCTTTTTCCATCGTGATGACTTCAGAGTTCTAAACCATTCTGACCTCCTGTTAGCAAAGTCACAGCATTGAAGAACACCACAAAAAGAAAAAAAAGTACCAGCACATTAGAAGTATACAACAGTTAACATGTTTAGAGAAGTCTTATTGCTGGATTCCTTTCACAATGAAAAACCACAGAACTACAAACAAGAGCTACACTGATTAAAAAACCACACAGAATAATGAAGTAACTGAAGCAGTAAACTTCAACATGAAAAAAAAAAATTATGAAATAAGATCAACAAGCACAAGTTGTCTAAAAAACCCAAGTTTTTCATCCTTCTAACTAGCATTTTGGACAGCACCACTACAAATATAGCTTCCAAATTCCACCAATATAGTAAAAATGTAAAAAACCCAAAATTTTACTGCAAGCACATAATTTGAGGGTCCTACTGAGAAATTTTACAGACTTACTGATCACATGAAACATATTTTGACTGAGAACAATAAATGCTCAATATTATACAAATCATTTTAAAAAATGCTGAGCTTGGTGGAAGACTTGGAAATAAATTATCTGCAACTGTTTAATGCATTATGGGTTACTCCTATTTCAGAAGCAAATAAAAACTCAACAACAACTGAAATCAAACCCTACCTAACATGATTATCAATAAAAGCATAGCTTGCACAATGGAAAATTATGCAGATGGCCTGCTTTTTAAGATCAGACACTTCTCCAAAAGTGCTGATACATCACTGGTCAGTTTTGGAGCACCTACCGTTCAAGACCCCAGGTGGAAAAACAGAACAAAAAGCTCTTTGTGTGACATACCCAGTTGACTGCTCTGAAATTTCAGTCACGAGAGCATTAGAAAACAATTCAAAAATTAAAGGGAAGATATTAAGATAAGCAAAAAGGAGATGCAGCTGAGAGTACAGTTCACAAGACTTTTTCTTCCTCAGGAGAAAAACACAAGGACTTTAACAGATAAATCTAACAGAAAACTCATCATCCGCCCACTGAGAAGTGAAATGAATGAAAGCTCCAAAAAATAGCAGAGAAAGACAGAAGGAGGGGGGGGCGAGAAATACTTCTAGTTTACTTGCCACATTCTCTCTCTCAGGAAAACAGGAAAAAAAAAATCATCACTCTTCCAGAACTTAACACCAAAAAATCATATGCAACACAACTTCAATTGTTTACATCCCTTCATTTTAGCCAAATCATATAGCATGCAATACCTCCTCATCAAAATACTGTTCTGTCCTGTCACACTGACAAATAACAGGACAAGGGACTGTTAAACTGCACCTAGGCAGGGAGACGAGGATTAAGGGACACAAGGATTAAGGCATTTGCACCAGGGTCAGAAAGCAATCAACCAACTTTGAAGACAAGATACCAATCTTAAGTTTCCTCAATAGGAAAACACTGAAAAGAAGGCAATGTTTGCCAATAAAAGTAACATTTGCTGCTAAAGCAATGGATTAGCAGACAAGCTTTAAGGCACAGAAATCCTCCAGATCACAATTTAATTTAGTTTACAGGTATCAAATGGAGAACTGAAAACAAATGCAAAAAATGCATCACTCACTAGAAAATTATTTCTATTTTTTTAATCTTCAAAATTTGTAAATAGCAAGAGCTGCTGAAAGTTATATTTGGTAGAATGAAGTCCTTAATTAAAGCTAAGGCTTCTCAGAGTCAGACATCTATTTGGCAAGGCTAAATCACAACAGAGTAGAAACTACCACCGTAATCATCCAACCATTATCAACACCACAAGATCTCCACGCTGGACAGTTCAGAAGCCCGTCACACATACAGATCAAAACGAAAAAAGAATTTTTTACCTCCCTAGTTTTCCAGATTTGCTAAAGGCCACCTGAGCCAAAAGCTTTCTTCTTAGAACAGAGGCATCAATCTAGATCACAGACAAATTCTGGAACACAAGTTTTCCTGAAGGTCACAAACTTCATTGTCATCTGACCATCTAAACGAAATATGCAAACGAAAATATGATATTTTTTTTTTAAGGATGACTCAATTAAGCATGACACACAGTATTTCAAGTGTACTTTTGAAGGCATTTCATGCAGCAAAACTTGCTAAATCGAAGAATCTTAATGTTCTTACAACACTTAAAAAAAATGACCAAACCACATTTAATAAAGAAAAAAATGGAAAAAGAATAAAAGTTGGCTGGTGCTGACTGTCACTTGCTTTACTGGAACATATCAAATGGTTTCAGTACACTTCTGCTGAAGATAAAAAGTTGAAACAGGAATTCACAGCTACAAACCACACGAGACCATGTGATAAGACATGCCCACCTCAAAAATGCAGGTGCGTTGCCATCCACATCTCACTAGTGCATACTCATAACTGAACACATTAACTTAGTTTCTCAAAGACTTAACAGATGACAAATATGACTTTTAAGATGGGTTCTCCATTAAGAAATGGGTTTGCACCATTTACATACATACAATTAAAGAACATTTTCCCAGTGACAGGACACGGGGCAATGGGCACAAGCTGGAATATAGGAAGTTCCATTCAAATACAGAGAAAAATTTATTTCCAGTGAGGGTGACAGCTCTGGAACAGGCTGCCCAGTGAGGGCGTGGAGTGCCCTTCTCTGGAGATCTTCAAGACCCACCTGGATGCAATCCTGAGTGACGTGTTCTGGGCATTCCTGCTTTAGCAGGAGAGTTTGACTAGATGATCTCTAGAGGTCCTTTCCAACTCTGACAATTCCCTGATTCCGTGACCCCATGGATTTTCAAGTGGTAGGGGTGAAAAAATAAATGCTTTCTCTACACGGGTATCCTAACATGCCATTGATTTCCACAGCTACATTAAACTAGTTTAAGGTAGCCTGCATATATCTATCTACACACATGTATCACAATATGGCTTTACCTTGGATTGAAGGGAGGATCTGAGGAATTCTAGCTAAACTAGACTAAAAGGCTGTTTTCCTGAATTTGGTCTCTAATCTGGAAAACAGATCTAATTAAAAATATTTTTCCAGTCATACCTTGTTTAGTATGCTACCTCAGCAAGTTTTTCAGATGGAAGTGTTAAGATTATCTGAAGAAGTTGCTCTATGGGAAATATAGGTAAAGGCCTATAAGATAGTAACATGCCTAAGCATACTGCAGACCTACTAGGTGCACAAGTCTAAGGTCTGGGAAAAGGACACTGGTTTTAGGAGATTTCTTACATTAATTGCCTGAGACTAGTAAAGCAGCACTTTAACGAGACAAATTACTAGTAAGACACAGACATGATATTCCCTCATTATCCAAATGACATTGAGCATCTCTAGATCTACTGCATCTAGTCCGATCCTTAGGAAGCAAGATGGCTGAAACCTCCTGTGACAGGTACAGCAGCCAGAGCAGGAGGGAAGAGCTGGCCACCGGCTGACTGGGCAAGCAATGACTGCCCTTTTCTGCCACTAAACTGCAGCCAGAAATCCCTTCACTAAAATCCTGGAATTCCAGAACAGCATCTCAACCCACTGGTGCATTCTGGAAATTAAGAGTAGCAACAGAAGTGCAGATCTAGAGCTACATTCATTAGATTGAACAGCACGAGTTCAATATTTACTGTAGCTCTCCAACAGAAATGTACAGTTTCACAATGAATGACGGCAGACATGTTCTCTAAACAATGATAATCCAATTAGGTATCACTCATTTAGACAGATACACTACTTTACTTCTGCTCATATTGTCTCGTATTGCTAAAATAGAAGTTAAATAATTTAATCTAGTATGAGAATACAGCAGAAGAGTAAGAGACAAAGACTTGGATTAAAGAGCTTATGTGAATGCCAAAAAGAGAAGACAACCATTCCCTACACACTCAGGAGCCATTAGAACTCTTTAGCATTTTTTGCCAAACATGGTTTTATGTTGGGTTTTTTTTAAACAGTGTTTTAGAAAGTTCGCTAAGGCAACTTGTGTATTGACTATAATACAACCAGTGTGCTGTGTTATTAAGAAGACAATAGCAAGATCTAACTAATGTGTATTAAACACATTTACTACCATGGGAACCCTGTTAGAATTCACCACTATTTCAAGTATTCTACAGGAAGCTTTTCTGTGCTAGACTTCCTCTTCCAATAATCTCTCTACTAATACTTCTAAGACATAAACATTAATAGTATAGTGGGGAACAAGCTCACAGGCAATGCTTACATTTACAGGCAAAGCTTACAGCTTTTTCATCTAAATAGGTTTAACAGACACAAGGAAACACAGCAGAAAGATTACCAGAATAAGATCTCCAACACTTACGCTATCCCTAGAGCCAAAGATTTAGCTGGAACATTGAAACTAATTCACTGAAAACTCACTGTAAGCACAGTTAATGAAGGTAAGAGAAAAGTTTAAAAAAAAAAAAAGAGGGGGAATTCTACACAACACAGCATTAGAAGAAATGTACCAAATTCAATTGCCAGTTGACTTCATCTAATCTGCTCTGAAAGTTTCACTAGAATAATTTTGTTACAACAAACTGACCCATCCTAAAACTGTACCTATACCAAGATTTTATGATGCATAAGTCTAACAGGAAGAAAAGCAAGTTCCACCTCCCAATCTCCAGTTATATTGCAACTCTATCTGTACACGTAAGAGGACAAGCAATATCAGCAAAATAAAACTAGAGTTAAATATTAAACTACACACAGGATTTGCCAAGTTACCGCCATTTACAGGAAATGCTCAAGAAACCTTGCAAGACGTACAGTTAAAACTACTTGTCTCACTTCCTGCATGGAGGTAGTATCCGAAACCGACCTGGAAGAAGAACTCAAACATTACCAGGAGAATTTATTTTTAACTACATCTTACAAAGTCCATGTCAGTCTTTCAGTTATAGTCTACAAACTCAAACACTATATAATAAAGCATTTCTTACAAGTTTGGGGGGTTTTTTTTGCAGGGTTTCAGAGAACAAAAACCAAGATGTAAAAAAGTCAATATAAAAGTTCCATTAGACTTCTAAATCAAGTCTATAAGTCATCAACCCAAAGACAACACAAACTTTCCCTTAAAAAGCATTTTACAAACTGAAATACTACTACATTTTCTGTTTAAAGACAGGAGCAGTATTTAGCTACTGAGGATCTCAACATTTCACTGAACGGCTAGCTGTACCACACTAAATCCTGGAATCCATTTTTAATTTAAAAAAAAGAAAAAAGCATGGTAATTTGGCATATAACTTTGGGTTTTTTTAATGACCTTCATAAAAAAAAAGGTACTCTTCTATGGTAATCCAAACAAAAAGACATCTTCTAGAACATACGGAATAAATCACATGACAAGCAGCATCCTGAATGTGTTGTATATCAAGTTTCTTCTCTTGTGTAGTAANCCCATTTTTAATTAAAAAAAAAAAGCATGGTAATTTGGCATAACTTTGGGTTTTTTTAATGACCTTCATAAAAAAAAAAGTACTCTTCTATGGTAATCCAAACAAAACGACATCTTCCAGAAAATATGGAATAAATCACATGACAAGCAGCATCCTGAATGTGTTGTATATCAAGTTTCTTCTCTTGTGTAGTAACAAGAAACAAAAAGTATTCTAATCCCTCTAATATTGTAACAACTGCAGCACAAGATCTTCGAAAAATATGCTTTTTAAAATACAGAGCTTAAACTTCAGAAAACGCCTACAGCAATCTTTTCATTAATATACGCAATTCTTTCCTTGTCCAAATTGGTGTTTGCATCTAAATGGGAATGGGAAAGACGGAAAGAGGACAAGGTTTTCACAGAAAGTAGTCAAATCCAGATACGGAGTCTGAAGTATGTAGATACATTAAGGGTAGGACTCTTCAAAGTTTAAAGGTCTGAGACCAGAACTACTACTAAGTTTGAAACAAGGAGTTTGAGGTAACATGCGAGAGGCTCAGACGCTCTCAAGTGTTTATGTGGACAAACCCAGCCAGCCACACTCAAGCTACAAGCACAAAAAATAACCTATGCAAGCGAACTCCCATGGAACTGAAGTCTGGATCTTCATTCCACTTGATTTGTGTCTTCATTGAAACAAGACAAAAAATGCTTTCTAGTTAATTGGCTGTTGTCAGGATCCTGATGGAAAATATCTGTAAATCCTAACACAGACAGGCTGAAGCATTCATGCTCAAGATGCATTTATATCTTTGATGAATTCTCACCTACTCCTTCCTTCCTCCCCTGTGGCCCAAACACTGACATATCTCTGTAGGTGCACTACATGAGACCCAATGATTGTTGGGCTTACTGTCCCTTTACTGTTCCAGTATTGCTAATAGATCAGGCTATTTTAAGATAAGCTAATTATGTCAGTGAAGCACCTTATAAGCCATTAAGATTAAGCAGAAGAGACCATGAAGAATTAAAAGCAGTGAAGTACAGATAAGACAGAAGCAAGAATTGTGATCTCAACTATTCAAGGTAAGAAGCCAGGAGGATGCCTTGTCAGATTGCAATTCCAAATTTTAGTCTGTACTTACTTTCTCCTGTTTCTAACAGTTGTCACAAGCACAAAAGAAACTTCACACGAAGGGCTGTTCTTCCCAACACCTTGAGAAAATTAGTCATTCATGTATTAGAAGAACAACACACCAAGATCTTTGTGGCTTGCTGGTAGGCATTATCTACATGCTGTCTACAAGACAGACAGCTACAGAAACAAACACAGATGCTTTAGAAGAAATAGATCTGAAGAAAAATCCTCAGACTGAGTTTGTTGCACAGAAAGTTTCAAGAAGTTTATCAGATCATGTTCTCATTAACATTTCATTAAAGGAATGCACATTGGAAAAGCAGGCTGAAACCTCTTTTGAAAGCTAGTCAGTCAGCACCTTCAGGACTATTATGGCAGGTTTTGTTGCTGAACAATTCAACCCTAAAATATCACATTTAAAAAAACAGGATCTAGAAAGTCCTCAATAAAATATGGGGGGTGAGGTGGGTGGGGCGTTAAGGACATTTCTTAGTATCTCTTAAGAATAAAAGAAAATATTCCCCTCCGCTCTTAGATACAAGGTGTTAAAACAAAAATTTAAACACTTTCTAGACAAACAGGTCTTTTGACTTTCATTGATGCAAATAAGCTCCTGCTCCCCCACTTCCAGAACATATGCATAAAAGCATACTGCTGTTCAAAACTATATACATTTATGGTTCAAACTCCAACAAGTGCAGACGATAGGCAGTTGCAATCACAAGCCACTGAGTTTCTATTCTAGATGACAAGAATCAGGTCCTGTGTAAAAATGCTGCAGAGTCAATTCCCTGCACAAAATCTCCAAACCATTACACAAGTCCGCAAACAGCATCCTGACCAAACTCGCCAAGTGGGAAGAAATCATAAATGTTCTACACAACTATCTTGCCATATAGATATATACACTTACAAACAGGAATCATCAAAACAAAGACCTATATAAGATTTGTCTTTGTTCTGCTGAATGAACAAATCACAACGTAACCTGACATTTAAATCAAATCAAATACATTGAAAGCAAAACAAATTAAGAATCTCAACATACTTTTAAATCATACTATCTTTGTTTTCAAAAAAATAAAACACTTAAAAATAGCACTTTACTGATACAAGATTAGAGCATTATCAATGATGGCACTAAAATCTTGAAGATGGAACTTTACAACCCAGGGCTTTCTAAACCTGCTTTTCTAATATAACGAGGTTTACACAATGACAGTCTATTCTCCCTCATTAACAGATTCTGACTCAATTGGTCGTTTTCAATCAAGTGCAATAATGAAACTATCAATTCTTTTTAAGACTTTACAAAGTGCTGCAGAATTTTTGACCTGGCAGTTGCACACCGTCCCCAAGCAAAGCACCTGACGTGTGGTGAGTGAGCATGGAGGCAGCAGGTCTCCCTGTTGGATCACCCAGGCAGTCAGCAGGCCCTTGGATTCAGACTAGCGAGAGCTAACAGGGTATTTCAGGTAATTACAGAAGTGGAAGAAATAGACTGCACAGAGGGGAGACTCTGGAAGATCAGGGAATCACAGAAGACTCAATATATGAAGGAAATGGAAGTTCTGTAAGTTTAATTACTTGTAAAACTACTTCTTTACTGTTCAGAGTATTTTTAAAATTTATCTCCACTGCTTCTCCAAGCCATATTTTAGTATCATAAAGAAAAAGGGCTATAGTACACAGAACAAGGATTTTCATACACACATTGTCTTTGTTCTTCCCTCTTCCCTATACCACACTTCATTTGCTCCTGAGCAACCCAGCCATAAAGCTGGAATCCTTTTATCTCATGCAATCACACTGGTTGTGCTTGCCTAGAGCCAGTATTAACAGGACAGTCTACAGGTTCTTTAATGACTTCCTTCTCCTCTTAGACAAAAATTAGAAGGTAAAAAGAAAAAAAGTGGTAGCAAAAACCAGTAGCACCCATTAGTAAGATAAAGTTGTTTGCAGCCTAGGCTTGTTCTAAAGTATTTCTTCAGTCCTGTAGAAAAATCCGATAGTTTTGCTCTTTCAGGAGCTCAGCCAGGACCCCAACTACTGCAGAAGCCTGCCTGGATCACCAGAGGGTGCTGCAGGGGCTCATAACATGACTACAGAGTAGATTTGGACGTGGACCATAACCTTCTAAGATGGGACAAGTCCTTTTCACAGTTGTTGTTTTTTTTTTTTTAATTATCATTATTATTGTTTTTAAATAAAGTAGGTTTTAACTTGGGTCTCTTCCTAATCCTAACACTGCAATTCCCTCTGCAATCCCCTCTCCTGAAACGAATGACTCCACAATTTTCTGATAAGACTGGTGCAGGTTTTATATAAGCGCCTTGTGCCAACATGCTATTCAACGTACTTGACAAAGGAATTCCTTGACTAATTCAACAGCATCTTCAAAAGTTAACTATAGAAGCAAGCATGTCATCATCATGCTTAACTTGACAGTACAGGAGTCGATCTCCTCAGCAAAAACATAGGAGGAATCTACAAATAGAGGAAAAAACCACTGCAACCCACTGAACTAGAGAAGTCTCATATATATACATGCTAAAAGTATCTGCAGAAGATTTACTGAAAAGCAGTGAGTGGGATAACTATGGACTATTAGGTTATACTTCATGTTACTGGGAATCCAGGCCTCCTATGGAGATAAGCCTGTAAAAAATAAATAAATAAATTCAACTAGGAGTGACCAGAAGCATCCTTCAGAGTACCGAGAGTGTTGAAAATTTCATCTACTATTACGATCCCATAACCCTGTTACATATCCTGAACACATCATTAGACTTCTAAAGTACTTCCCTACTATTTTGCAGGAACCTTCTAAATGACTCCAGTATTCAGGAACGTTAATCACTTATGCTTTAAAATCCAGAACTTTCAATCATTTGAATACATTTTAAAATTCCTTGGAGCTACTGAGTTAACAGTGATAAATAGAAAAATTGTCCAATAGATTTTTTTAAAAAAGGGAAAAAGTAACTTGCCAATTATCTTAAGATAGCTCTTGTTGTTACACACACACACCCTGGCACATTCAAATTTCAACTTACATTAAACTCATGACGAAGTCCCTCCCACGACAGAGGACTTCTTGAATTTCCCTACATCCTTTACCAAGAGCAAGTGTTCTGTATTTCTACCTGAATCTGTAATAAAGACTTGGTAAAATAAAATATTTTTTAAACTTCAATTAATGCAATCTGTAAGTTTCCCGTTACTTTTCTGATGGTGATTCAGGTTAGGAATTTTCTATTTGCGACAAAGGAAACAAACACCTACTTAAAATTGAAAATTTTTCTTTTATATTCAACAATGTTATTACATGCACAACATACTCCTTGTGAATTGTGAACCCTCATTCCTTGAGGGTGCCAAAGCCCTGGAACAGGCTTCCCAGGGAAGGGGTGGAGTCCCCTTCTTTGGAGATCTTCAAGCCCTGCCTGCATGCAGTCCTGATGTGCTCTGGGCAATCCTGCTTTGGCAGGGGAGATGGACCAGATGATCTCTAGAGGTCCCTTCCAACTCTGAAAACTCTGTGATTCTGTGAATTTTTAGAGTATTTGTGCTAACTTCTGCAAGTATACCTCTATTCTCTATCTCCAATATCCAGTTAGTACCTGCCTCTACCTACTGATCACATCTCTCTCCAGCCATGCCAGATGGTTTCCTTCCCCTGAAGGAATTCTAATTTAGTGCTTCCTCATGGAAAACCATCAATACTTTTACTGCTGGCACTTTTTTCATAGTTGAGCCAAACATCTCTCAAAGCAAAGATATTCATATGTGTTTCCGTGACAAAAATTAAAGGCACTAACACTTAGAACGGTATAAGCAAAGATAAGAAGAACAAGATGACAAAACAAAAAAAAGAACAACAAACACACAAACCACAAAAATCCTAATGCTCCAAAAGAAACACAGGAGGATATTAAGGAAGTCTCTCAGGGGAAATCCTTCTTCTGCACTTGAAAGCTTCAAATCCCAAAAGCCAACTAGCCAAGCTAATACGTATATTATCAAACCCAGGCTAACACACATAGTTTGACAGCCTATAGACTCAAAGATTTTAGCAAAAAGCACTTTCCACTTGATGGGTAGAGAAAGGGAACAGCGTCGCTCTTGCCATACTTCTTATTTTGCCCTTTGTTACCTTAAAACCAATAGGTTTTTTGAGCATAAATTTAAGATATCTGAATTGCAAGTAAAACCTCCTATCATTACACAGTAATTTTAACAGCTTCAAGGAAAAATAAAAATATTTAGCTACTTAAAAATGTATTACCCTCATGGCACGACAACATAATACAAGCACAGAGATGATGAAATATCCCATTTTATCTAATAATCTCGAAAGATTCAGTGCTTTGAAAACTCACGCTGAAAAAAGTGTTCTAAACTGTTATATACACCAACTTAACAAACTTATTAGTAGTCATTCTTGTCAGCTTAGAGTTTTTAAAACAGGATGCATGCAGTCATATCAGGAAGAGGGCAGCTGCTGTGAAAGAATGATACCAAAAACAAGATGTCCTCAACGCTGATAACCTCACACAATGTTTCTGAGTTATACTTTATAGTTTTCCCACAAACATAAGACAGTCAATTAAATACAACTCAAACTATCTGGGGCAATATCTTAAAAACACTGTCACCTTTAATATCTGAGGTAAAAAAAAAAACACACACACACAAAAAAAAAAAACACTCTTACAACTTATTTCTCAGCTTTCTGGACTCAAGTATTGCAGATTTTGTGTGATACAGAACGAGGAGGAAAGTCACCTTCTCCTAACACCTTGACACAGTTTCTATACTGGACACTGCCACGGCAAGTTCTCTTCTGCCTTTTATGAACCCTCATATTTGTGCATGTGTCTGCGTATGTGAGTCTCTGAAGGTTCATCTACTCCCTTCTGACTCTGCGTAATTCTTCCATATCCTACCTTTTTACACTCACAATGCCTTCCTACACATCATAAGGGATACTAAAATCACCTCTCCTGAATTTTTTCTCTCAATTCTGTATGCCATTATCTTCAAGAAATAAATGCTTAACAGCATAGCCACAGTGCAGCTCACTTACAGATGTGCTTACATAAATTATTAAACTTTTAGCTATGACATTATCTCCCTTGACCTTCCAAACATTGTGAGCAATCACAGAAAATTACAAGATCAGGCCTGTGTACATCAATACTGACCACAGCTTACGAGTATTATTGCAGGTATCAAAATGACATATCTGCTTTACATATTCTTACAGGTCTATGGTTAGCTTTCAAACTAGAAAAGTAACATTGGTCCAATCCATGAAATCCTTAAGAACTATGTTGGAAGCAATCTGGTTTTCAAATGAAGCTGAGTTTCAAAAAACACTTGAAAGGATTTGAAGCAAATGGAAAAAAATCCTTCTTCCCCCATATTATCATCACAAAAGCATCATAAGCACAAACCCATCCGGTTCTACACCCTACCCTTTTAAGTGATCTCCGACCACCACAGTGAAGGCAAATGTTTTTTTTTCCTCACAGTTATTTAGCCCATTATTTAAACAAACAAATTAAAAAAAACAAGGTGAAAAAACCACACGTAAAGGATGCTCTGATACCAGTGCCTGGTACACAGATACTTATGTCAAAGCAAGCACCTTTCCACTACTGTGCTTGGCTGATAGTTTCTAACACTTTTTATCTTGGTATACTTAAAATAGGCATACAACAATACCTGGTAACTACTGGCAAAATGCAGCTGAGCACAAAGCAATACAGAATGCACGTTTAACTCTCTAAGTTGGCCCACAAGGACTTGGGCAGAATTCAAAAGCTCCTTAGGGACAGAGACAAATATAACTGGGAGACCTACCTAATTAAGCATCACTAACATTTTGAATATAGAGTAGTTAATTCCCTGCAAAATAATTCAATTAATCACACTCTTATTACGAAGGATGTATTCTCTTCTCATTATATAGGCACACTTGTACTGTTACAACACAGGGGGAACAAATGGCACAGTGCTTTCTGTAGAAGAGGTTCTACATTCTCCTGCACCAAAATTCTGAAAAAAGACTGGCCGTGAAATTTAACTGTCTTTACCCAACAGTCATTCCTACCTAATTCTTCACTGCAGCCTCAGATTAGGGAGAAAGGAAGATTACCATATACAACACTTAAAATATTCCATCTTAGTGACTGCTTTGCAAGGGGGGATTGAAATCTCAGGAACAGAGTTGTCTTGCAAGATATTAATTCCCCTTTAGTGTCAAATGGAAATAGAGTATACAGGTTTACATTCCTTAAGACAAGCATATTTGAGTTAAGGATAAAAAAAAAATCCCAGAAGAATTGTCACAGAACCATTAAACATGTCTACTCAATACAGTTGATAAACAAGTCCCTTAATGTGGAACAAAAAAATACCTTCAACTCCACAAGCAATAACTTGAAAACAATCAGGTATTAAAAAATAAGGCACTGTATGAGGGAGGTAAGAGGTAGAAATCTAGATCGTATGCTTACTTTGAAACAAACAAAGCAACCTAAGCTACTGCAGGCTACAAACAGCCCTCCCTAACAGTATTTATTAGCTGGAGCTCTACCACAGGACACATGCTGAGGGAGGGTAATTGTCATAAGACACATTTGAAGTCTGGTCTTTTAACACGTCATACTACTTTGTTCGTTCATTAGATATTGTATCAATAACCTAAAATGCATTTTGATTAGCTGCCAAAAAAAGTTCCTGAAGTCTTTTAATGAAAGGTCAAGAAAACTACCTTGAGGGGAAGGGAATCCAAGTAACATCTTGCTGTAACCTTACAACCTTCTTAAGACACCAAAACCACACTGTAAACATTCAGGGAAAAAGTCAGCTACATTTAGTTATTTCAGGATCTGACTCCACCTTTGGAGCCCTTATTTGTTCCACACAATAGGAGAAAGAGTTAATCTAAAGCCACATTCAGTACCACTTGGCCAGTCCATTCAAATAACTATCGCATTAGTCTTGCGGCACTAGCAACAAAGCGCGTAAGAAAAGAAAGGAATACTGCATTTATTCTCCCTGCTCACACTACCAGAGCTGAAGAAATCAAATCTGAACACGAGGCAACAGGCACCAAAAATCACCCATGTTAGTCACAGACGCACATTTTGACTTTTTGTTCCATTCACACATTCTTTATTACACATGTGGATAATAACTTTCAAATACAAGAAACGTCAAAACTTAAATAAAGCCACTTTGCGCATTAAGAAGTTATGTGGCATATACATCGCCACATAATGTTCAAATTAATTCAAAGTAAGGTTTATTTCAATGTCAAGGCAAAGTGTTTCCTAGTGTCTTGCACACATTATCATACTCAACAGGCCCGAAGGCCTAAATTCTACACAGAGTATTTAATCCTGTAGCCTTTAAAAACAAAAATAACAATTTGATGAGTTGAATAAGTTAATAAGTACTACGTTCATTTTTACAAAACGTATTTTTCAACAATTCAGCCATAACACAGGTATCTCTCATGCAAGGCAAAACAAACTACAGTTGTTACAACTTGCAGGTATTTCTAATTTAGGCAAAAAACTTAATTCCCAAACTAATACAGATTTGCATGTTAGATAGCACTGAACTACACTACTTTTACTCCTGCTAGAGAATTAATCAGCTGTGTTTTATTATGCATGACATGATCGAGAGCAGGCAAGGTAGCATGGTATTGTTCACAGACTTGCACGGAGCTTCAAGCCTCTCTGAAGCAGCGCTTAGGCCCAGAACACACAGAATGACATCAACAAGTTATCCAAGAAACTTGGCTAACATTCTAAAATAAACCCCATAAAAAGCTTTGCAGCCCACATTCCCAGTTTAAGGTAAACCACACACACTTCAGCTCAAATAAGGTTTCCAAATAAGATAGGTCCTCCGCCATAACAAGCCATTTTATTCTCCAGAATTACTTCCATTTTTAATTCCGCCAAGTCGTCCTTATCTTCCCTAGCCCAACATGACTCAATTCCGCAGAATCAATCTACGTAGCTTCATAAAATTCAACATTCACTTATTTTTTCATCCCTTGTTTCTCAGAGAAAGAAAGACGCCACGTGAAACTACAGGAATCTCAAACCAGGTATCGCGCATACGCAAAGCATTCTGTGGGCCCACTCATTTATAGAGGGGAGGTATAACCACATCGGTTTGAAGGCACACTTTAAAAAAATGGAGCAAACAAGCAAAAAAATAATAATAAGAAAAGGTTAATATATTTCCACCATGGTTTACAAGCCATAAACACCTTCTCAAGAATAAATCATCAGAAATGCTTTCATATTAAAACTGGTTTAGATGAACTGTGCTGGCAGAAAGAGAGACTGCCATCTACGCTAAAATTGTTCCGAGTAGATCCTGTCCCTCTCCTTGAAGGATTCTTCTTGTTTACTCATGATATTCCTCTACTATGCCTGGCAGACTATGTCAACTACAGATTTAGAAAAGAATTATGGAGGAGAAAGATAAATAACTCGGGCACTGAGTTATTTTCCTTCCTAAATTCCAAACTGAATGCCCTCAATCAAACAAGGCTCATCTCCAACTGGCCAGCACTATTCTAATCCCTTAAAATCAAGATAAATTGTTCCATTCTCTCATTTTTGTTTTGCTAGCTAAAGAAGTATAGTATCTTAAAGTATCATTTTGTAATTATGTGCCTTAGTGACCAAAAGTGTTAAAATTGCATCCTTTATCACCCTCTATATTGTATAATTGAAAGGCGTGTCATTTTGCTTATCTTCCGGCACCTAAACCAAGAAAACAGTTCAAAAAAAGAACCTCACACTTCTCACCCAAATGCAAATTGCTTGTTAGAGGAGAAAAACCCCAAAGATTATATTTTTACACATAAAAGGTGATGATTTTAAATACTTCTAAAAACAGACAACATTGATTATAGAACACTGCTCTGACACCTTTTGCACAGGTTAAGCACTAGCTAGCAATAACAAGGCAACAGAAACGTCTATCAAAATACAGATACCTAGTTCCTAAAAATAAGAGACATGTATAAGGAACAATTACGTGCAGACAGTTAACATAAATAAGTTGGAAAGCACATAGCCCTCCTTATGCTACATAAAAATTCAGCAGACTGTGAAAAAGGTTTAATATAAATACTGTCTATATTGCCAACTCCATACCAAACCACAGGTTTTTTTCCTTAATACTGCTTTTTTGGTTTTTGCGCCTTTGTACTTCTCAGAACCCTTCTTCCTCGCTCTTCATAATAAATTTAGTCCTTGCGTGACTATAGGACACAACGGTTTTATACTAAGCACTAAAAGAAACCCACTTCTTAAATTGTTTCCCCCCCATAGAAGGTCTAGTTTTTCAACTCTGAAATTAATCACTTGTCAAACAAGCCACTATGGCTCAGTTTTTCTAAGCAACTCCATTCCCTTCACCACCTAGCATCTCAAAAGCAGGTAAAAGGAAAACACAGCTCCATAAACTCAAACAGAATTATAGAACAGTCGCTTTTCCTTATCCTCACGACTTCTTGCCGATCACAAAATC
>VZRU01014838.1:12582-86672 GCA_013398155.1 Pedionomus torquatus
TAGAGATACCAAGGAAAATATAATAGAAAGACTGTGGAGGGTGTTTGTGGCCATAGATCTGTCATGGATTTGATGATCAAGATTTTCTCATTTTTGGGATGAGATCTAATTGTCACTTGAACTCTATTGAACTCTAAAAGTGTCCATTTGAGATAGAGATGCAGGGATTTAGAGTTGGTCCTCTGTTTCAGAGTACAGCACAGCTCAAAAAGCTTGGTCTGGGAAATTGCAGTTCTGCACACTTCTGATGCTTGTGTGCCTGCATAATAACATTAGTTTATGTAGGTGAATACTTTCTGGTATTTAATTCTACACTTGCATTTCAGTAGTCAGTTAAATTCTGAATGTTTATAACATAAGCATTTCTTACATACAGAAGGCATACTGGGAGGATTGTACAAATAAAATCTGTTCTATGCCAATGGAACTTGAACATTTAAGTAGAGCATACTGAAAAGGTGTTTATGATGACTTAGTAAAAACTAGAGAACCACAGAATTAGGGGTTGGAAGGGACCTTCAGAGATCATTTAGTCTAAGCCCCTTCCCAAAGCAGGTTCGCCTGGAGCAGACTGGACAGGAATGCATCCAGGCTGGTTTTGAAGGTCTTGAGAGAAGGAGACTCCACAAAGTCTTTGGGCAGCATCTTGCAGTGTTCTGTCACCCTCAAAGTAAAGAAGTTTTTCCACGTGTTCAGACAGAACTTCCTGTGTTCCAGCTTGTGTCTGTTGCGCCATGTCCTTTCACTAGGCACCTCTAAGGACAGCCTAACCCCATCTTCTTGCCACCTNGCAGCGTCTTGCAGTGTTCTGTCACCCTCAAAGTAAAGAAGTTTTTCCACGTGTTCAGACAGAACTTCCTGTGTTCCAGCTTGTGTCTGTTGCTCCATGTCCTTTCACTAGGCACCTCTAAGGACAGCCTAACCCCATCTTCTTGCCACCTGCCCTTTAGCCATTTATAAGCATTGATAGGGTCTAGTCTTCTCCAGGCTGAACAGACCCGTCTCTCAACCTTTCTTTATAAGAGAGGTGCTCCATTCCCTTGATCATTTTAGCAGCCCTCTGCTGGACTGTTGTCTGTAGTATCCTGTCCTTCTTGAACTAGGGGGCCCAGAACGGTACACTACTCCAGATGGGATCTCACCAGGGCAGAGTAGAGGGGGAGGATTATTTTCCTTGACCTACTGGCCATGCTCTTTCTAATGCACCCCAGGAGACCATTGGCCATCAGGGCACATTGCTGGTTCATGGTCAGATTCTTATCCATCATGACTCCAAGGTCTCTCTCTGCAGAGCTGCAGGTCAGCCCCTAACTGGTACTGCTGTATGGGGTTATTCCTCCCTAGGTACAGGGCCCTACACTTGCCCTTGTTAAATTTCACCAAGTTTCTCTCTGACCAACACTCTAGCCTGTCCAGGTCTTGCGGAAATGCGTCAGCCCCTCCTCCCAGTTATGTCTCAGCATATGTGCTGAGGGAACACAGAGTCCCCTCACCCAGGTCATTGATGAAGGTGTTGAATAAGACTGGACCCAGTACTGAACGTTGGGGAACACCACTAGTTAAGAGACCTCCAACTGGACTCTGTGCTGCTGATCACAGCCCTCTGAGTTCTGCTACTCAGGCAGTTCTCAGTCCGCCTTGTTGTTCTCTTGTCTAATAGACACTTCCTAAGCTTACCTATAAGGATATTATGGGAGACAGTGTCAAAAGCCTTGCTTAAGTCAAGGTAGACACCATCCAAAATGATCTTTAACCTAGTCCCCTGTGATGGAGGGGAGAGTCTTCCTTGCTCAAGGCACTCTCTTCTGCCTCCAGGGTCTGGGGTTCTCGAGCACTGGCCTTAGGAGTAAAGACAGAAGCAAAGAAGTAATTCACTAACTCCACATTCCTCTGTCACCAGGGCACCCATCTCATTCAGCAGCAGGCCCACATTTTCCTAAGTCTTCCTTTTACTGCTGATGTACTTGAGGAAGCTCTTCTTGTCCTTGCCAGGTTTAATTCCAAGCGGGCCTTAGCCTTCCTCATTGCCTCCCTGTGTGTACTCTGACAGTGCTCCTATACTTCTTCCAAGTGGCCAGTTCTTTTCTCCACATTCTATAAACTTTCTTCTTCCATCTGAGTTATCCAGAAGCTCCCTTTGTGCAGGTTTTATGCTTCCTTTTCTTGACTTCCTCCTAGGGATGCAGTTCTTTGATTAAAGTTCTTTAAAACTACTTTTTTTCTTTCCTCCACTAGGAAAAAAAAAAATTATGTTGATCCTTTATGTGTTTTTTTCCCTCTTAAATAATACATAATCATGTTTTAATTAGTGTGTTATCAAAGATAATAGACAGCTGTCACAGGGACTAAAGTAACAGAAGATCGTTGCTACTGCTGGATTAAAGCAAACTCACTGTTCCCCAAGAAATGACACTTCTGAAGGGCTAACTCTTTACGCAGCAAAGTTTGTCTAGGTCTAATGTCTAGTGCTCTCTGTCAATGTGGCAGTAGCATCTCAGCAGAAGTACTTTTGGTGCTCTACACATTTCTTAATGATAAGTTGCATAAGCATAAACTCCTCCAAGTTGTCAGTAAGACTTTAGAAAATAGAAATGCATTTCAGTGTTGTGTTAAAGGCAATGGCTTGTAGGAAAATGATTCTCAAAAATTTTCAGTAATTTTTCAGAATTGAGAGGTACTTATTCAGTCACAATGAAAATGAACTTTTTCTAATCTACTGACTTCTGCAAGCATGTTGTGGGACAAGTAGAGCTAGTGGAGATAGGAAAATTGTAGTCTAGGTTTATTAGGTTCAGATTTTTATTCTTATTCTATGTTAATATGTTACTGAGTTGTTAGATGCATGGTTAGACTCTAGTCCTCAGAGGCTGAGCAAGTAGAAACAGTTTTTAGAGAGCTGTCTCATAATAGGCATAAAAATACAATAATGGTGTATGCAACAACCAACAAATTGGCATGGGAGAACTGCCCAGTATGTATTTAGCCAACTGTAAAAGCCTTTTGAAGCCCAAGAATTTGGACCAAATAGAAGAGAAAAAGATTGAACAAGATTCTGGTTTAATTCTTTTGCTTTCTATATGAATTGCATTTCTTCTCTTCCCTTCTTTCAACAGTCACTTCTTCACCTGAGAAACACTATTTCTTCTCCTGCTAATCACTTATCCCTTTAGGAATAGTGAACATAGTAAACCACTGCTAGCAGAGCTATGGAACCCAGTGAGTGAGCTAAGGGAGACTCCTGTGAGGTGGCCATAAAGATGGCTATAAAGTAAAGCCAGTAAGGTCAAAAAGTTTAAAAAAAAAAATTAAAGAAGTTGTTGTATTTCCAACTCTGCTGCCTGTTCTCCTGGTGCAGGATTAAGGGATTCCTAGTGTTCTTTCCCCCTCTTATTTTGAATGCTGGCCTGTTCAGATTTACTCAGGGCCAGACTCTTGGCTGTTGTCATCACTGATGCATACTGTCAAAGGTTCTCGAAACGTGTTTCATAGCATTTCTGTAAATAAACTAGAAAAACATGATCTCTAAATCAAGAAGAGAAAGGTAATTTTGCTTCTGAAATAGAATGTTCTGAATAGAATGAAATGCTTTACTCCTGTGCCTGCTAAGGTGGGAGTGGGGGGAAGCATCAAAGCTTTAAGAGTAGAAGCTGGAGAAGACAAATCAGAATACTACAGGAAGAATTACCCGTGTTAGTTGCATGATATACGTTGGTGTCTGCCTTTTTTGAATCTGCTGAAGTTGTTTGGGTGAGTTCAGTGTCCTTTGCTCCTTGTTGCTGTGTGCTTATATGCTTTCTTACCCTTCCCTTTCAGTGCAACAAAGGCTAGATTGGGAGAGAACTGATGATACTTTCTGGCTGAAAAGTTTAGATGGTGATTGGTTGATCCAGGATTGGAGTTTAGCTTGTATTTACTTTATACAGAGATTTACTGGGAACAGCTAAATGGGGGTAAAATATTTACCGGAGTGGCAAGTGGGTTTTGTCCTCACTGTTTGTCTGTTGATGTTTTTTGCTGGTCATATAGCACTTGCTTCAAAGTTGGTAAACTCTCTGTAAGAGGAGGCTAGTTCAGGCATTATGTGGTGACTTTTTTTTTTTTTTTTCTGTTGTGTCTGCCAGCCAAGCAAATAAATATGTGAGCTCAAATTCTGTTTATTGGTATTTTTAAGAGAATTCCAATTTGCAGGTAAGACTGCATACTGTAAAATATCATACCTAGTCTCTTGGTAGATATGCACTTGATTTGTCACAATAGGCCTTTTCTACATTTGGTTGTTCTGAAAGATTTTAACTTTTCCTCTTGTATGGTTTTAAATCAATGGGAAGAAGGTATTTATGAGGAAAAATTTGCTACGAGATGCACCAAATCCCAAAAAGTGGATTAGTTTTCTGTAACACTGTTTGCTCTTCTAATGGGGCATTTTTCATCAACTGCAGCCACATTAGGCTTGAACTCTGTTTAAGTTCTGACATTAGCCTACATGGTTCTCTTTTTTTTTCAGTCCTTGGCTTATATGGTCATAAGGCACTCTAAATTGGGATTGTGTCAGGTTTGTTTCAGTTAAATACAGAATGTAAATTACAGCAATTCAGAAGCCATGGGAGAGGCTTTACAATGTTTCTTAAGTCCCATTGAATGTATTATCCAAACTAAAATGTAAAAGAGTAGTTTTACTGTAGTTATTCACAACAGTATTCAGAGTTTTGGATTCAAATTCCTAAGCATAAAATAGGTATTATAAATACTTAACCTGAGTATGTGGATGTCTTTTGTAATAATACACTGTTGTTTCCCTATCTTTATATATCATTCTTAGTAAATCACTAAAATTTGAATATATGACAATTTGTTAGGAAAGCGTCACATAATTTGTTGATTTTTTTTGTGTTGAGAGGATAGCTTGGTCTTAATACAACTGAAAACTTAACACTTAAATTACGTAACAAGTTTTGATTGTAATTTAAATCTGGCAGGTTTTGTTTGTATTGAGAGTGACAGATTGAATGTATGAGGTTGATTGTTGGTGTGGTTTTTTTTTTAGACATTATTTGATAATCAGATCAATGCTTCAAAGAAGGAAGACTCAGAAAGCAATAATAAAAATGACTCTTCAAAGAAGATGTCTGTTGAGAGAGTTTATCAGAAAAAGACTCAGCTTGAGCACATCCTCCTCCGTCCGGATACCTACATTGGGTCAGTTGAACCGTTAACTCAGGTAAGTGTCACTAAGTTTACAGTCTTAAAAGTTTTTGTTATTTTAATAGGGAAATTACTATTCTGCTTATTAAATAGTTAAAGTTCTACCTTTCTGATTAATCTGAATTATCATGCTAAAAACCAAGGGCGTGTTTATGTATGCATTCGTAGGAAGAAGACAAGAGAAGACTTTTTAAAGTGGTGCTTCATTCACCTGAAAAAAACACGCTCAGAAAATGTTCAATCAAAACATAAACACACACCCGTGTGTGTAAACACATAGTTATTTGTGTATATGTGCATATTTACAAACATGCCTATATGCATACAAATATATTTACATTTTTGTAAGTACCGTTTGCTCTAGGTCCAAAAATGCTTTGGTCTGTTTAGTTAGAGAACAGAGAGCTTAAGCCTCATGCTGGTACTTTTTTCAGCTGTTTTTGTGAAGTTGCAAAATACTTCAGACTTCACTGCCTGAATTGCTGGAGTCTCCCACCAAGCAGAAAATAAGGGATTTTCATTATGGAAGTCTTTGTGGGTACAGTTGTAATTTTGCTTCTGCATTTGCATTTGTTTCATATGACAGCAGCAGTCAGACTGGAAGAGTAAAGTTTCTGAAGTAAATAGAACTTACAGAATGATAGACTGGTTTATGAAGACAAGTAAATCTCTTTTTGTTTGTTTACATGTAGTTAATGTGGGTTTACGATGAAGATGTAGGAATGAACTGCAGAGAAGTTACCTTTGTTCCAGGCTTGTACAAGATCTTTGATGAAATCCTTGGTAAGTGTTTTTAACAGTAATCTTGCTTTAGCATTGTGGAGTGTGTACTTTTCTGAGAGCTCTCAAAGCACATTAATTTGTATCTAGCTTTAAATCACGGACTTACAGAGAGCTGCTAAACTGCAATGCATGAACATTCAAGTACTACAGAACAGTTTAAAGAGGGAAGAGTGTTTTCAGTGGAATTTGTAAGACAGTGTAAATACTTGTCACTGAATGTCCAAACTAGCTAATGCTATATCCTTATGATTAATATTGTTGCAAGATTTTTAATCTGAAAAGTTGATCAAGGCCACAGTTTCAAGTAACATTTGAAAGATTATTCTTCTGAAAGAAGACAACTGAAAGTTTTCTAGGTGTTAACTTAAACCATCATCTTGTGAATCATTAAAACTACTTCCTTCTGTACAGTATGATAGCAGTGGTGACAGTGATTCTTCATGGATCATTTCTAGACTTCAGGTGGTTTGAAAATTAATAAGTACCATACTGCTATTTAAAAGCATGGTGACTGAGGCACAAACGAATGACTTTTAGAAAATTCTGTCTTAAGTCCCTGAGTCACTACGACTTCACTAGTTTATGGTATTCTCTTGGTGACAGGCACATATTGAAGACTAACCAACAGAAGAGGTGCGCAACATCTGAAGCGTGCTGTCTGCTGAACTGATATTTTGGGTTAATTGGCATGAATTTTTGGGCTAATCAGTTTTTGTGAAGTTATATTGTAAATATTGATGGGATTACATTTTAAATGAAATTATACTCTACTGAGGTCAATGAAAATTTTGTCATGACCTTCATTGGGTTCAGCACTTACCCACACCTCTATAATTATGCTTTACAGTTTTGCTGTCTTGGAGACAATAAAGACTATATCTTGTTCAGGTAGAAAAGAATGACTTTTTAATTTTTTTTTTGTTTTTTACTCATTACTGAGAAATATGGGAATGAAAATTTTTCATCACATCATTATTGAGTACCGTTTTTTATGGGCTTTTCACGGGAGGGAGTCACTTTGATTTTGTCCTATTAAAAAGAAGATCTGTATTATGGCATTATGATAGTATTCTATGGCTTCCTGCTTCTTTATATGGCACTAGTAAGTGCTCCACGGAATGCAATTTGAGAGCTAGGGATCAGTGTAATAACATTAAGAAAATTGGACACTAGCTCTGCATACTTTTTAATGAAACTGCACTTAATGATTTTAGCAAAGCACCTTAAAATATCTGATCGTCTATTGAAATCCTTATAATCTGTTTTAATTTTAATGGATTTGTCTTCATGTCCTTTGGTGGGTTTGGGTTTTATTTTGGTCTGTTTCATGGGTGATGGGACAAATGCTGAAAGTGAGTGTAATGTGTTTATGTGGTTAATGGCCGTAGTCACATTTCTGATTTCTGTTGTTTGTGGTAAATATACGTTGGGGTGCAGTTAAATTAAATTTTGATCAAATGTTAACTTCCAGTTACTCTTCTTTTAATTCTAAACGGGGTAAACTCTTTAGGAACTAACTTAAAAGTGTTAGTTATAAGTCTCACAGGCTCTTTGGAGGTAACTTTTGCTGCAATTGAAACACTCCTTAGAGGATGTGCGGGTTCAGTGGCAAAAGATGTGTCAACTGATCTGGTGATGCGTATAATTTCCTAGTTTTTTTTTAACATACACTGTGTAATATGTTTAATAAATATCCAGACAACAGAAGTGCAGCAATAGAAGTTCTCAGTATATTAAGAGCACTTACGAGAACAACCTCACAAAATACACTTCTATATTTATTTCTAGGATAATCCAGCTGCAAGATATATGGAGTCAGTAATTATAAGAAGGTTGAAAAATAACTTTTTGCAGATACTTTGGCCTTACCTGTAGACCTTGGTCACAAGATACAGGGTATACAAAAAGTTACCAGATTAAAAACTACCTGGACCATTGCAACTTGTGGTGGACTATGTATATAATCAGTTTTACAGAACAAGTAATTAATTATTACTCCTAGAAAGTGTTAATTTGTGCTACTTTGTTTCATAGTAAATGCTGCTGACAATAAGCAGAGGGACAAGAATATGACTTGTATTAAAATATCCATTGATCCGTAAGTAAAACATGTTTTCATTCACTTTCCCTGACAGTGTTTAGATTTGTACAAATGATTTTACTAAATTAAATTGGATTTTTTTTAAACAAAATATTATCTTTGGAATTATTTCCATTAGCTTAATATTTTAAGATGAAAAGGTGAATTAAAAGTGGTTAACAGGAAATACTACCATTCTGAATTTATAGTAATTTGCTTTCCTAAATGACTCATTAATGTTTGATTGAATGAAACTTAAAACCACAATATGTAAAATTCATTATTAGTTGAAAGCTTGGCAGTACATAGCTATAACCAGCTAGGTTCCTCATAAATCATAAACACTAACCTTGAGGTTTTCTAACATTTTTGCTCCTCTTGAACTTCTGTGTTGACTCCCTTAGCAATAGGATAAGGTTATGTTTTAATAAACTGTATCACACTGAAACTGAAGATTGAAAATATGTCATTACTACTATTTTTCAAAATTGAATACTTAAAGAGATGTTTCCTAATGAGAAGTATTATAGCTAAACAGATGTTCATTGGGTTTCTTTAGTACTACCAATTCAGTGAATAATAAATGTTTTAGAGATCTAATTTTCACACCTAATCGTTAGGATAAACATGATGAGCAAGTCATTTTTCTGCAAATTTTCAGTGCATTATCAGCTTCTTTTGACCAAACTGTTCTTATCATGGAGTGGGAGGGAAATAGTAGTGTAAATCTGCCTGACCTGTTTAGGATTTTGAACTCTCTAATACTCTGAAACAAAAACTCTGCATGAGAGCTGCAAATATTAATGATTCTGGATGTTGATGGATTTTGGCATTGATACATAAAGTAAGTTTCAATGTTTACAATAACTGGGAAATAACAGTTTTATACAGTTGATAGCTTACCTATGTCCAGGTGGACTTGAATGAAACCTAAAAAGTTACGTCTCTAACTTAAGTATAATTCTGTCACTAAACTTCAGGATTCTGTTGCAGATTGTGTTGACAGTGAAAACTCTTCAAACAGATTTTTAGGGGTTGTGTGATATGATATACTGTCATGTATGGGCTCTTATGCTGCTTCTTCTAAGTCATCTAGTAAGCACAAAGAAGTGGGGTATTTTGTAATTAAAATTGATACAGCTGTGAATAAATGTGGTAAGAATATGGCCTATTGTTGTATTTATTAAAACAGGTAACGTGTGCAGCAGTCTGTCTTCAAGAATACATTAATTGGTTTAACGTCTTAATTGTTTTATAGGGAATCAAACATTATCAGCATATGGAATAATGGAAAGGGTATACCAGTTGTGGAACACAAAGTAGAAAAAGTATATGTACCTGCTTTAATCTTTGGGCAGCTGCTAACATCCAGCAACTATGATGATGATGAGAAAAAAGTTACAGGCAAGACTACTTAACATGCTTTGTTTTATTTAATTAAACCATTGTTTGCTTTTCTGTATGTTTTCTCATCTTATTTTTTCTGTTCCCTTTCATAACAGATGATCACTTAGTCACCATTACTATGGCACTCTGTTAGAGTAAAATGACTGAAAAAAAAATAATCTTAGTTTTTCTTTTTTAATATCAGTGTTTACAGAAAACTTTACTTCTACATCTTTAATATCAGTGCTCAGTATTTTTTGTATTTTAATGCACTTACTATGCAATCATTTAAACATTTGTGCTCTCAAAATGAAGGGGCAAAAATTAATAACTTTGGGTATGATTTGTTATCCTAAATGTGCAGTAACCCTAATTTACATCATGAATGAAAGTTAGTTCTGTTCTATCATACCCATATGGTTTGCCCATATTGTGATGTGTGGTTGCTGACTGATTTGGATCTGATGTTGACCTAGTTTTCAGCTGGATCAGGGTGTTGAGGTCACTTGCCTTTTAGTAAGCAACTGGTACATTAACATAAGGGAAGCAATGGGAGAATCCTGGCCTTGCAGGGAGGAGCAAACTGCTCTTTTTTGAGGCAGAAGCAGTTGCACAAGATTAGAGGTAGTGTGATACTCCATCTCTGGCATCCATTGATATGTGGCCCAACTTTTGTCTCATATGGAAATATTTTACTTTATTGGCATACTCTCTATATATCATAAATATGGTTTTCCTGTAAAAAACTTAATATTTGTTGTTGGTTTTTTTAGGTGGACGCAATGGCTATGGTGCAAAACTTTGTAACATATTTAGTACAAAGTTTACAGTTGAAACTGCTTGCAAGGAATACAAACACAGCTTTAAACAGGTATAGAAATTATCTCAACTTTTTTTCGTTGTCTTCGCTGTAATTATAAGTTTAAAATTTAACACATTTTCCATATTTCATGAAATTAATCTTTTAAATGGATGTGTAGAGTTCGCAGGCGAGGTAGTTCAGCCAGTAAAACTAGGATTTCTATGTATTAGAATTTAGGGTTTTTTGGTAAGTAACATTTTTCTTGGGGGTATTAAGTGATTGAAAATATAAACAAATTTCTTCTGTTAAAACTAAAGTGTATTCATCAGCTTGTGAAAAGGAATACATTTAATTGAGACATTTTGTAATTGCTGTTACCTAATTTGTCAAAAAATCTTTCTTCTTAGATGTGTGAAGATAGGAACAATTATCTAGAAAGTGTTAAGAAAATGATTTTTTCAGTGTTTATATCCTGAAATTCATTAGATTAGCTGGACTTGTGGTGCAAACCCTTCTTCTTCTCTATTTGAAACCACTGCTCATTGCTACAATTATTAGCACACAGATAAAGGATTGAATGTAAGCTGATTTCCTGTACATAGCTTCGAGATGGCCACCTTTATAAAAGTTTGAAGAACTTCATTAGAGTATTGGATACCAAAGTTCCTTAGCTTTGGAGTCTTTTCTAGTCGGTGACTTCCTTTTTTTCTGGACAAGTAGTTCGCTTTGGGTTTTGCTGTCATGTCACTACATAAATAGAACATTTCAATGGTTTTTACCTGTCTCTCTAAAAATGCAATATTTTCTGCTGACTGCCAAAAAGCAAATTTAGTATTGGTTTGAGTGTACTTTTTGATAATGGCACGCTTTACGATTTCAATGAGATGCTATGTTTTCCAGTATTTTCAAAAATGTGAAAACATAATGCAACTGAACTTTGACAGATGTTCTGCTTGGTCTTATAAAGGTGCCTGTGTTCTTAAACAGGGAACAATACCAAGGCTTCTGAGTCAAGTCTGAGCAAGCCATTTTGTCAAGAAGCATGCTTTTGTACACTGAACAGCCACAAAGATGCTATCTCAGAGATTACTGACTCTTTGCACAGGGACTAATTAGGCTCTCTATAGAAACGTGTAGCAGTTTGGAAGCAGCAAACTGATGGCAATAAGGACTGTTTAGCTAGCTCACTTTTATGTAATTTACTCAGTTCTGTAGTGGACTGTATTTGCATTAGAATCACGTCTATCAATACCTGCATATTTACAGAGCCACAAATCTGTTGTCACTTGTGCATATCTTGTCAATTGTGCATGTCTTGCTAAAGCAATTTTTTATGTAGTGTTTCAGAGGAAACTTCTAAAAGATATCTGTGAGCTTTTTTTTTTTGGGTAGCCTTTGCAATTCTAGCATAGCTGGAAAATGGAACAAAGGAAGCAGATAACATATATTGTAAACTAACATCTACAATGTTTTGTTTCCAAAGACTTGGATGAACAATATGATGAAGACCTCTGAACCCAAGATTAAGCATTTCGATGGTGATGACTACACATGCATTACATTCCAGCCAGATCTATCTAAATTTAAAATGGAAAAACTTGATAAGGATATTGTGGCCCTCATGACAAGAAGAGCTTATGATTTGGCTGGGTCATGCAAAGGAGTCAAAGTCATGTTGAATGGGAAGAAATTACCTGTAAGAGCCTAATTTAAAATATTTTAAGTGTACTGAGTGTTTTTTACAAAGGATGGTAATTGTTATTTGCATTACTCATAGGTTAATGGATTTCGCAGTTACGTAGATCTTTACGTAAAAGACAAGCTGGATGAAACTGGAGTTGCACTCAAAGTTATTCACGAAGTTGTGAATGAACGATGGGATGTATGCCTCACTCTAAGTGAAAAAGGATTTCAGCAAATCAGCTTTGTAAATAGTATAGCTACCACAAAGGTGAGTAGTTATATTAAATGATAAAAAATGTAAATGATAAAAATATGTGCTAAGGTTATGCCTGTCAGATATTTTATAAAAAAATACGTCTGGGTTACTAAAAATAAGTAGGTGAGATAATCCTTTGCATGAGAGGATCTGGCAGAGAAATTGAATGCAATCAAAATACACTCAAAGGAATATTTCCAAATATGCACTAGCTTTTAAAACACTAGTCATTATCAGTGATGCTGATGTCTTACGTGAGCATACGTGGTATTGATTAGATATGAAATGGTCGGAACAATTTTGTTCCTTCCCGTTTAACACATTATAATGAAATAATTGTGAAATTAAGACTAAAAAAATGTACAAATCCCTTTAAAGCCTGTAGTAGCATGTTTTGGAGGTCAAAAATGGCTTTTGGTGTTATTGAAAAATGGCTTTCCTTATATTGCTTTATGATGTATAAAACTGGCCTGAAATGTTGTGACTAATTTCCTTTTATTTATGTTTCTATATAAGAAGAGCTAGGTGTTCTCTTGCTTATTGGTAACTGTAGTAGTAGTGAAATGATATTGTAGCAAAACTTTGGTTACAATGAAGCAGCATTATGATACTACTATCTTTGTGCTTCTGGAATTGCTGGGGTGGTCAGGCACCACAGCAATCACCTGAAAATTAGCTTAACTGTCATTTCTGTGAGTGTGGTATGACCCAGGTTTAGGGATCTGGGATCCACTGTGGTGAAAAAAAGTCTTTGTTGTTTCTGCTCCTCACAAATTGCACCAGAAGAGTGATACAATAATAATCAAGCAATTCTAGTAATTGATGAGGCTCTTTTTAGGGGATCTTAACCATGAGCTTCCCCAAAAGATGAGGAAGATAGGAATTCATAACCAGACACTTAAAAACCCCTCCTTGGTCGGACATTTTCTAGAAGAGTCAAACAGAAGGAAATTCTAATGGTAGCACAAGCGATTCGTAAGCATCCATGGTTACAATAAGTGGGGTTTCTGGTCTAGGCAGGTGCCCAGAACTATGAGCATTAATCTAAATGGCAGGTGATGTGTAGCCACTGTTTTGGTGGTATATAGTTTTTACTACATAACTTCTTCCAGTGTCATTTTCAGTGTAGCTGAACCAGCGTTCAGCAAGAAGAGGGGTCATTTATTTCATTGCAGAACATTTTGTTTCCAATGTGCATTTTAATTAAATGCTTATCTTATACTTGTCAAAACTAGGGATCACAAATGTAACTGGTAGTTGAAAGGTTGAGTCTTAGTTTTCATTCAGGCCTCTTTATGCAACATAAAGAAGAAAAATAGCGTGACCTTGAAGAAGTATACAATACCTTTATGAAGAAACTGACAATAACTTTTTGTTATCAGGCTAAGAAAATGCATTTGAAAAAATGAATACTTATTGATCCCTAAGTTAAATATATTGCATACACTTACTCAAAAGTTTTTTTTAATTTGACACTTTTGGATCAATTTTCACCCATCATACAGTTACACATACATTGCTTACATATATTCTTTAAGAAAATTCATAGAAAAGTACTGTGTATTCTTCAAAGGTAAGTGTTGTAATTTCTAGTTTTTCCCACTCTCCCGATCCATGCCTTATGTGTGTGACTGGATGTGGAATGTTCGGGCGGTGAACCACCTCACCAGCAATTGATGTGCAACTACCCACTGATGAGACATAATGGCTAGTAACTAACTGCGTCAACTGCCTGTCCCCTTATCTGCTAACAGGTGAGGAGCAAATTTCAGCTGTCTTTTGGTTATTTATCGCTGTTTGCTGAGAGCTTTTCATTTCTGTTTCTGGATAGATTTGACCCAGTCATAACTTCCACCTTTTTTAAACTTGCTTTAAATTCCAAACAAGGGGTTTTCTTAGGTTGATGGGGCTTTTTTTTTTTTTTTTTTGGTGTGTGTGTAGAAGGTCAGGCAGTATGTTGAGGCATAGATCCCTTGTTTACTTCTTCTAAATTTGTTACCTTGGTCAGGTCCCCATTTATTCACAATTTTGCCACACTAGAACACCACACAATTTGACTTCAGGCTCTGATGCAGCATTTGAAAGATTGTTTGTAGCTATTAGGGTTGTGCAGATAACCTTTAGTGAGACTTGTATATAAACTGAATAAACATGGTCTTCTCAAAGTTTGGTATTTCTAATAGTAGCTGTAGCAGAAATTGTAGTAGAAATGCCAGTTATAGCAATAAAATGGTATTTTTGATATGGTAGCACTGCTAAGTGAAATACTAATAATCATTTCAGCACAAATGCTCAGCTAATACAGATGCAGTGTCACATAGTAGGCTTGGCTGGAATGCATATCCCAACCTGTTAACATTTGCTGGAGTTCAGCAAGAAATTCAGGACCATTCCGGAGCTTGATGTTTTCAGATTTATTGTAATAAAATAAATACAATAGAAAACAAATGCAAAACACAATAGGATTTTATTTGTACAGCTAGTTCAATGAGAACTTCAAATTTATAATTAGCTCCTGAATTTGTTTCCCACATGAACCATTTATCTTTCCATAGAATTTAAATATGGCTTACCTGAGAATTAATTGAGGCTGTTGTCTACCGATAATGGTAGAATAGAGTGTATGTAGGAGGCATTCTGAGCTTAGTTTTTAAGATTTTCATTGTTACCGTTTCTTTAGATGTCTTTACATCCTGAAGTTTGCAAGACTGGGATTCAATCATAATGATTACCTTATGGGAAAAGAAGGTTATGCAGTTTTAGTGCTCTTTCTCATAATACAGGAGTCATAATAATCGCTGACAGCTCTCTAGATTTAGAGAGTTTTTTTTCTTTTTTTCTGTCTTGTATTAAAATGTACTGACAGTTGGGGCAGTTATAGGCTGTTATGCTTCTGTAGTGGGTAAATGTGCCACCTACTGGTGAGATGGTTGAAAGGTTCTTTGAGCTCTGAACATCCCTCACTCAATGCTACACAATAGGAATGGACTCAGGCATGGGGAACTGTTATAGTAACTAGTATCTTCTAAGAACAAGTATTACTGGTAAGTAGCTAATTTTTGGTATCTCAGATGTTAGTTTTAGCAAAATATTTGAAGACCTGAAATTGTAAAGTAAAAAATTGCTAAAATTGTAAATATAAAAATATACTGAGATATTCCCATAAACCTTAAGTCTTCAGTAGTGTGATGAATAAAAGTAACATATTTTAAAATTGCCATTCTTATGTGGAATGCTTTTGAGTAATGTAATTTGATATTTTCCTGTAGTAGCTTTTCTTTTCAATTTTGAAATTGATTTCATTTTCTTAAAGTGACAGGATGATGATGTATTAACTTTCATTTAAACTGAATGAACTATGCTGAAACTCTGTCATCCATATGTGAACAAAAACTGTTGTGTTTTAATTTTGGTGGGTTTTTCTTTGGGTTTTTTTTGTTTGTTTGTTTTTGTTTTTGTTTCTGCTTTTGTTGTATTTTTAAAGGGACATTCCATGAAAAAATGCTTGTGTCTGTGGTGCTTCTAAAAGACATTAGTGGGTTTTGTTGCTTAGTAGGTGACTGTAGAGACTGGCAGAAACCACAGATGGTTTCTTTGAAGTAATGGCTCGATTATGACTAATAATATTTACCATCTTAAGCCATTTCTTTTTACTTCCTCTCTCTTTTTCTTTTAATCTCTGTACATTAAGTTGAGAACACAGCTACTATCTCCCATCAGTTCAACCACTTTACATCTTTTTCAGTCTTCCCAGATGCATACTCTGCCTTAAAATGTAGAATCCTACCTTTTGGCTTTTGCTTTCTTGTTCTTTGTTCTTACTTTCCATCTGTCTTTTCAGCTTCTGTTTTTTCTTGGTTTTGTTGGTTTTAATTTCTTATCTGTCTTATGCTTCCTCATGTCTATGAAAAGCTTTTTTTAAAGCCATTTTAGAAACGGAACTGAGGAGAAAGAATGACGGGTTTTTCGTTTGTTCCCTCATGATGAATGTCTTCATAGATGTGTTTGCTTTATTTTGTCTGTCCTAATGCAGATTGCTCTGAACAGGAATCATTACTTAGTGTCTATTTTTGTAAGGCACTAATTGATATTAAGCAAAGGTGATCTTCTGTGTAAAATACAGAGAAAATCGCAGACAGAGTTAAATCTGGACAGGGATGTCAAGGGCAACAAGAAAAGCTTCTACAGGTATGTCAGTGTTAAAAGGAAGATCAGGTAAAATATGGGCCCTCTCTGGAAGGAAACAGGAGACTTCATTACCTGGAATATGAAGAAGGCTGAGGTACTCACCAACTCTTTTGCCTCGGTCTTCACTGGCAAAAGTGCTCTAGCCACACTGCCCAAATCACAGCAAGCAAGGGTAGGGACTGGGAGAATGAGGTATTGCCCCCTGTAGAAGGTCAGGTTCAAGACAATCTGAGGAACCTGAAGGTGCACGTGGGACCTGATGGGATACATCCACATGTCCTCAGGCAGCTGGCAGATAGTTGCTATCTCACTGTCCATCATATTTGAGAAGTCATGGCAAGCTGGTAAAGTTCCTGCTGCCTAGAAATCCTCCATTTTTAAAAAGGTAAAAAAAGGTGACCCGCAGAACTACAGGCCAATCAGTCTCACCTCTGTGCCTGGGAAGATCATGGAGCAGATCCTCCTGGAAACTCTGCTAAGGCATGTGGGAAATAAGGAGGTGATCAGTGACAGCCAACATGACTTCGCTAAAGGCAAATTTAGCCAAATTTGCTAAATCTGATGGCCTTCTACAACAGGGTTACATATTACAAAACTGGTGGATAAGGGAAGAGGAACTGACATCATCTACCTGGACTTGTGCAAAGAATTTGACACTGTCCCACATTGCATCCTTGTCTCTAGATTGAAGAGACATGGCTTTGATAGATGGATGACTTGGTGGATAAGGAATTGGCTGGATGGCAAGCAGTGATGAGTGGTGTTCCTCAGGTGTCGGTATTGGGACTGGTGCTGTTTAACATCTTTGTTGTGTTCCATGGCTTGATGTCCAAGCGGTGAACAGTGATGTGTGGCGTCCCTTGGGGGTTGGTATTGGGACCAGTGCTGTTTAACAACTTTGTTGGCGATATGAAAAGTGGGATTGAATGCACCCTCAGCAAGTTTGCTGACAACACCAAGCTGTGTGGAGTGGTCAATGTGCTGGAGGGAAGGGCTGTCATCCAGAGGGACCTGGACAGACTCTTAAGAGGTGGGCCTCTGTGAACCTCATAACGTTCAACAAAGCCAAGTGCAAGGTCACACATGTGGGTCATGGCAATTCCAAGCACAAATACAGTCTGGGTGGAGAATGGATTGAGAATAGACCTGAGGAGAAGGACTTGGGGGAGGTTGGTTGATAAGAAATTCAACGTGACCTGGCAATGTATGCTTGTAGCCCAGAAAGCCAACTGCATTCTCAGCTTTATTGAAAGAAGTGTGGCCAACAGGTTGAGGGAGGGGTTTGTCCCCCACCACTTTGTTCTTATGAGATCCCATCTTGAGTACTGTGTCCAGTTCTGCAGCACTCAACATAAGAAGGACATGGACCTGTAGGAACAAGTCCAGAGGAGGGCCATGAAGATGATTAGAAGGTTGGAATACCTCTTCTGTGAAGACAGAATGAGAGGGTTGGGGTTGTTCAGCCTGGACAGGAGATGGCTCTGGGGAGACCTTATGGTAGCATTCCAGTACCTAAAGGGGGCTGTAGGAAAGATGAGGAGGGACTCTTTATTAGGGAGTGTAGTGGTGAGATGAGAGGTAACAGTTTTAAACTGGAAGAAAAGGAGATTTGGACTAGACATTAGGAAGAAATTTTTTTTGCAAGAAGGGTGGTGAGACACTGGAACAGGTTGCCCAGAAAAGTTGTGGATGCTCCCTCCCTGGGAAGTGTTCATGGCCAGGCTGGATGGGGCTTTGAGCAATCTAATCTATTGGAAGGTGTCCCTAGCCATAGCAGGGAGGTTGGAACTATTGGTCAGATTACTTCTGCATTGTAGAATATACCCATAACTGTTAGGTTTCTTTTACATGTGTAAATCAGTAGTCATTGTTAGAATGTAATAGAACTATAATAGACATTGTTATTCCCTAAAAAGCTTATGTGAAATGCTTTTATTTTTGAAGAAATTTATTCTCAAAATAACTTGTCTTCTAGCATTATATTTTGGGTTGCGTTTGTTTTCTTTTTTTTTTTTTTTTTTTTTTTTTGTAGCTAGTTTAAAGTTTAAGTCCAAAGAGAAATGTAGCTAGAAGTGTGATAGAAGCTTCAGGGCACCTTCTGAACATGTTCAAATGCTCAGTGCTTCTGTGTATAGACTGAATTTCATCAATCGAAACATCACTGTTTAAGCATTGAAAATAATCTGTATTTTCATCACCTTTCCCTATGGCAAAGCATGAGTGGCTTCAAAAAGATAACTTCTCTGATGTATTGCTTCCAAAATACCTAAGTAAGTATTTCTTCTTCAGGGTCTGTTGTGCTAGGGATCATAGCTGAGAGCTGAATACATTGCTTCCACCAAAAGTTTTCTTGCAATAATGACCTCACTTGAAATACCTAGTTGAAAAGGCCTCAAGCAAGGATAATCAGTAGTCAGTCCTTTTCTCTGGGATGAAGGGAAGAATTGTAACAAGCTCTGTGAATGTTTTATTTTCAGCTGTTATGGTGCGACGGAGGAAGAAAATCCTATGCTTTTCTTTTTTTTTTCTTCTCTCTGATGATGCAAGAAATTGCTTATAAGACTTTTTTTTTCTTTCTTTTTTTTTTTTTTTTTTTTTCTTTTTTTCCCTCTGTTTTCGGGCAGTGAGAGTAAGGGAGTCTATCTGACTGCTCGTTTGATACAAGACAGCTGGCAACATGGTTAGGTAGCTGCAGGTCTCCTAAGGGGTTGGTTTGCCATCTTATGGTTAACTGCATGCTCTGTGTGTATCTGTTGCTACATCAGGTATGAATCTGGAGCAGGTATAACCTCTGGTGAGTTTTAAGGAGAACTGTTCATCTCCTTAAGTTTGTCTTGTTGTTCTTTTACAGTTTTCTGGATTTTGTGTTTGTCTATTTGCAGTTTGCTCCCCATTTTCCCTTGCATGAGCCCCAGACTAGTAGAGAATGCTAATAGCATTTATTTAAAGAGCTCTGTAAATACAGCTAAGAAAAGGTGAGATGACTTTTGGGAAGGAGTAGGCATGGATGCTCTGTATTTATGGATGAGCTCTTGAACATGTTTTTATGAAACAAATGGGGAAAGTTTAATTTGATGAATGAATGTGTGGAGTTTTGAGTTCAAGGTTATTTATGTGCCTGTTAAAAAGATACCTTTTGACAGCCATGTGGTGGTACCATCCCAGTGCTACATAATAATGTTCAGATCTGCCATGATCCATGAGGTTTTGTATCCTGTTATGAGATATAAGCAGCTATGTTTGAAATCCACCACTGTACAGTGAATGAAAGGTCTCCTGCTTCTTCTGTTCTGTGTAACATCCGTCATCCTTATTTGTACAAAGACTGAATGACACAAAAGAGAAACTTTAAAACAAATTTTCCTTTGTTATGCTGCAAGTAAATGTGAATGGATTTCCAAATTTAAGTATGACTTACAGGAAATTTGTTAATATGACTGAAAGCTATTAGGAAACGCAATGGTTTCTTTTATTTTTTCCTCTTCCCTCATTTAGGGTGGTAGGCATGTTGATTACGTGGTGGATCAGGTTGTGGGCAAACTGATAGAAGTGGTGAAAAAGAAGAATAAAGCTGGAGTTTCAGTGAAACCATTTCAGGCAAGTAATCTTATATGAAGATATTGAAAAAGAGGAATATGGTAATTTTGTTGAGTGAATTGGTTTCTATGTTTTCAACAGGTGAAGAATCATATATGGGTTTTTGTTAATTGCTTGATTGAAAACCCATCCTTTGATTCCCAGACAAAGGAAAACATGACATTGCAGCCTAAAAGTTTTGGGTCCAAGTGTCAGCTATCTGAGAAATTTTTTAAAGCAGTAAGTAAAGCATATTTCTTTTTTTTTTTTTTTTTTCCTTTGAAGCAGAAATTGACATACTGGATCAATTTTGATTTACAGTGTTTCTAATATTACCAGAGGTGAACATCAATCTCCAGAGGTGTTAAATGTGCAGCAGAATCTCTAACCAATAACTGCTGCATTATGGGGAATAATGAAAAGCCAAAGGTCATAGTATTTTGCTTCACTTCTATCTTATTTTGACATGAAACCAAACAGACTGAACCCAAATTAAAGCAGTTTTAGGTTAGTAAATATGCTACGGGTTTGTTTTGCTGCACGTGTATTTAAAATGTTATCAGTTTAAGATAACAGTTTCTCAAGTGATTGATACAGAGCCTTATTCTTAAATGGTTTTGATTGTCTATCAGCCATTTTCAGTTATTTCTAAAGGAACTTTATATGGTCATAAATATCCCATAAGATTGCTTTTTGCTGACAAAGTCCAGGAAGCATGTGCTTAGTACAGCATAAGGCAATCTCTTATTAGGTCTCAGTCCATTCCTCCTTCCACCAGTTATGCAAGGGGATTTAAAGAAGCTGTTTGGGTGTTATGTTTTGTATTTGTATGCATAAAATTCTAAACAGTAAGGTATGTTTTAATCCCTTGACCTTTTATGTATTGCAGCTTTTAAAATTTAGAGGGCTTTGAGAAACAGTGTTAGGTCAGTAACTTAAAATTGAGATGTAAGACTGCTGTGTCTCACAATATTTATCTCTTACTTACAGGCCTCTAACTGTGGTATCATAGAGAGTATTTTGAATTGGGTCAAATTTAAGGCACAAACTCAGCTGAACAAAAAATGTTCATCAGTGAAACATAGTAAAATCAAGGGCATTCCAAAACTGGATGATGCTAATGATGCTGGTAAGAGCACTTATTTTTAATGTCTTTAATGTTTCATAGATTTTTCACAGATACCGTAATTTTAAACCTGACTTTATTTCTCATCCTCACGTACAATTTTTTATAAAAATCTTTCCAGTTTTCAAAATTTTCTTGAGCTAGAATAAAACATGATGGTGAGTTTGATATTAGGAACACCATCCTCTTCAAGGTAGAGAATTAATAACGCTGAACAAAAGTGGCAATTGAGTTCCATATTGAAAGGATGTCTATTTTCTAATTGTGGTTTCCAGCTAAATAGTGTTACCAATGTTCTGTTTTGGACTTGACTAGTCTTCTTGACCTTTCTAATATAAAAAGATTAGAATAATTATAGGGTCACAAGCTATAGGAAGTAGATCACATAGTGTGCAGACCTGAGGGAACGGTTCAAGATAATTTTTTTCATGAGACTTTAAATGCCGTTAGGTTCCTGTCCAGGGATATAGGGCAAACTGGCAATCTCTGCTGGCTTTCTTCCTAGCACAGATAGGATCAGATGGCCATCTGTGACCAATAGCAATGAGATGGGAGTTATCCTTGAATTATTTCAGGGGCATATACGACTAAAGAGCTTGAAATGTTGCCAGTCTGTGTTAATGTTAGTTGATTTTTTAATACATCCTTACATTAAGCAAAGTTAGAAAAAATGCAGTGAAGTAGGTGGATGGATTAAGTAGGTAAAAGCTTTTAAGACTGGTAAAGAAGCTTTTTTTGGAGTTTCAGTGTTAAAGACACAGATGACTATGATTTCTATTGAATTTTTCTTCCTTTCTTTTGGATTCCTTGGGCTCAGGATATTAGTTTTTTTTAAGTGCATTTTCTACAGTATTTTATTACTTTTCCAGTTATTCAGATGTCATAGTTTGCCTCAAAATTTGAGAATCATGTCTCCTTTAACTAACGTTTTGCTTGTGGAATTTGTATTCCTTAGTCAGATGTCTCTTCTATTTTCTCTGTGCCCAGAAGGTCACAAGCTTAGAGAAATGCTGTGTTTTTATGGATATCAACCTAGTGCTCGTAAATAGCATCATGAATGACTTTGGATACACTTTTTTCATAGTTTTTAAAAAATCTCTGCTTTGGAGACCAGGCTTCAGAACCACTTCTTACTGTTTTTTTTTCACTGTGAGTGAGGAAGGAAAAAACTCTAACAGGGGAGCTAACAAGTATTACATTGCCTTTCACCCTGAAACTTTCTCAACTAAGGCGGCATGCAGGACTCATTTGGGTTCAATACCAACACTTAAAAGTTTTGCATGGCTTAGATCCCTGTTACCCAGATATCTTTCTGCTGCCTAGTTATTCTTATGTGGGGAGCAGGAACTCTGCATCCCCCAAAAATGCTTACCCAGGTATTGATTTTTTGAAGGTCTGGAACACACTAGATTTCTCATACTGAAGTCATTGCGCATTTGGGATGGACAGGCAAGAAAGCAGAGGCGTTTGGTTTCTGAATACAATGTGTGTTGCCCTGTTCACGCTTGGTCTTAATTTCTGTGTTAAATATACTGGCAGAGATGTTTTAAATTGGAGGCTCACGAGTAATATATTTAGTAAAAAGTTCTTTAGTCCGCTCTTCATAAAGACTGAAGGTGCCATATTGGATCATCTGTTTGTTCTTGAAAATCAACAGGACTTTTTTGTTCTTTTTGCACCAGAACAAAGCTCATGCTATAGTCAACATCTCTGACCTCAATAAAAAGCTGCTTTCCTTGAGACGGGGAAGGCAAAAGATGATACAGAAGAGTGACTCCTTTAGTGTGGCTGGGTGTGTGTTGGTTGCTCTACTCTTGAGAAATCGTCTCAATGAACTTTAGTTGGTGACTGCATCTGACTGAAATCTTTATATTTTTTAACATAAGTGGAAAAGGAAGTCCTGGTGCCATGCAAATTCTTTAATGAGTATGCAGACAAAACACTGTAGAACTATCAATTTTTCTTTCTGTGTTCGGGATCTTACTAGAAACAATTGGGTCAGGTGAAGTAAGGACTGTACATGCACTTTCTGTCTGAGAGATGATGATCGCTACTTCTAGGTAAAATAAAAGTCAACTCTTTGCTATATGAATGTTTGCTATGAATGTGCACATGACTAAACATATCATGAAGACTTACACAGTTACAAATAGTCTTTTCAAAACAATTTAAGACCTCTCCATAAGCTGGAGAAAAGGTTTAACTGATGCATGAAGATACAGTTTCAGGGATTGCTTAAGGACACTCATACATGTCACACAGAGGTTATCTGTAATCTGGCAGTGAAATACAGTAGTTTTATTTCAGGACAAATGAATATTTGTAAGGATCACAGGTGTTTTCATAAGCACCTCAAATCAGATGAGGGAGCAGGGTTGCCTTTGGTTTCTAATAGCAGGTGCTAGTAGTTGTTGAATTGAAGCAGTCCAGTGTACCTGGGAGAGAACAGTGTTTGGCCAAAAACCCCTTCGGCTTTAATTCTTCCGGTTTTTAGAATTTATTTTTACTTCAAGGGTGAATTTGTAGCTTAGGTCCAGCATCCACAGGTTTCTTGAGTTACAGGTACCACTGAATTTTTTAATTGATACTGGTTAATACTTAAGCATAGGAAATGTGTATATCTGTATGGTGTATGTACTTGCTGCAGATTTCCTCCTCCACTGAAAAGAATGAGTCCTGTACCTAGTCTTTTCTGCTTTCTTGAAAACTTGAGTTATACTTAGGTCTATTGCTTATTGGAGGAGAAGAGGGAGAAAGGAGAAAAAAAAAGAAAAAAAAGAAAAAGAATCAAGAATAGGAATATAGGATTGTAAGGAGTAGCTAGTTTGCTAAACCTGATGAAGCATAAAAACATTCTTTGAACATGCCAGTTCATGTAGTTTTCTCTTTGAATTCTTTAGAGCTGTCTTCAGGAAAGTACCTAGCATACAGCAATTAATTTCATGGAAATGCAAATGTTTGCATCCGTTCCAGAAGAAAGTGCTTCTGAGTGACACTCAGATTTGCTTTCTGCAGTTCATTTAGGAAAAAAAGGCTCTCATATATTCTAAAACAGCAGAATAGTATTTTTCTTGGTATTTGGATTCCACCCTGCTGATAGCATGGTAACTATTGACACAAATTGATAGGGTAGGAATAGCTGCCAGGTTTACAATATATTAAGCTGTAGGTCTGATAAAGAAGATGCAAGATTTGAAGATAAGTTCTATGTAATAGAAAGTTGACAGTTGTTTTAGCCTACCAGGTAATGACAAACCAAAGCACCTGTTTTACATGCCATCTTATTCACACTAGGTGAATCTCAACCAGCTTGAAGTTTTTTGCAGTCTTTCCTATCATTTGGCCTTAACAAAATAACAAAACTCCTTAATGAATATTTGCACCTTTGGAAAAGGGTGGGTTTCTTTTTTGAACTTGCGTTTTATTTAGAGCATCTATTCAATTATTGCAATTGCAATAGACAGAATATACACGTCATACCAGATTTGAGCACACTGGACACAGCCACTGAAATGTCTTGTAGAATCAAAATTGCAGTATTACTAAAGATTTATTTCTTCAGTTAGAGAAATTTCTGAGAATATATTATAGGTGCACATATTCTGATCTTTTAAGCTTTTTTGTCAAGTCTCTTTTCAGTTGTCTGGCTTCATCTGATAGACCATAAAAAAAGAACCTGACAAAAATGTAATTTAATAAATTACTTCTGAAAATATACTGTGAGGAAAGGGGAAACGCAGAATGGGAAATAACTCCTGTATATAGCTCAGACGTACATAATGTATGTGTGTAAGAAATCTACAGGTAGAAAATGAAATTATAAAGGTACAGAAGCAATCTGTTTTGGTCTGGTTTGGGTTTTTTTGTGCAGATGTGTCAGAATGATTACATATGATGCACCAGCTTTGGATCCCATGCTGTCGTTTTTGCTTCTTGTCCATTGTAAGCCATAGTGTATTGCTAAGGGCAAGGATAGTTGTACTTGTTGTGTAGTTTTAGTATGGAGTATCCCTAAAAATAGAAAATCAGTGTATTTAAATTATCTGATGTAGAGTAGGAAGAATATAAAATTCTAGTTCTGTTATATGAGTTGAAAAGTTACATTTTCTGCTTTTTTTTTTCTTGCTTCTACTTCTTCCTGGATTGCAGGTGGCAAGCATTCCTTGGACTGCACATTAATATTAACAGAAGGAGACTCTGCCAAATCTTTAGCTGTCTCTGGCTTAGGTGTTATTGGGAGAGACAGATATGGAGTATTCCCACTCCGGGGTAAAATTCTCAACGTTCGAGAAGCTTCTCACAAACAGGTAAGTAGTCTTGTCCTCTCCTTTTAGCTGAAAAATGAATGTTTCCTGTTTATTTTTGATGTTTAGGGTTACATCTTCATATTTTAGTTTTTATTTTTCCATTAAAATCTTGTGGTTGGTATTTCATAAAGTAGCAGCTACTTTAAAACCTGGGATAAGCCTGAAAATATTAAGTGTAGTATTATGCTACTGCAGTGATAAAGTTCATTCCTTAACAAGTGCAAGGAAATTCTGCTAGGACTCATATTAATATTTTATGTGAATACTTAAAAAACCCCTAAAAATTTATATTCTCTCCGTTATCATGTGATTTTGTTGACTCCCAACGCGAGAAAGTAGAAGCAGCATTATCTCGTCACATTACTTCTGCTGCCCTCTGTACTTTGTCTATGATAAGAGTTGTGTTGCAGATGCCCAAGAAATAGTGGAAAGAGAAGGTGTCTTTGTGAGATGACTTCTTGTTACATGCGCTTTTCTCCCTGCCTACTGGACTGTAGTGTTGTGGCTGTAGAGGGGAAAGAGAGTGGTGCAGACTTGAGAATTTGCATGTACAGAAGAAATATTTGCAAGTGTGAAGGCTGTAGGAGAGCTGAGGATATAAAGGTTATGAAGCTGAGGGATGCACTGAAAAAGTGGCTATAAAGTCTGCCTAAAAAAGATTGGGATGTTTCTGAATTTCTGCTTTTTAAACTGACTGCAATGATTTTTTTTTTAATAGATTATGGAAAATGCAGAAATCAACAACATCATCAAAATAGTTGGACTACAATATAAGAAAAGCTATGAAGATCCAGAATCTCTGAAAAGTTTGAGATATGGAAAAATTATGATCATGACAGATCAGGTTAGTGTGAAATTCACAGGTTTTAATATACAGAGCTTGTTAAAAAGTGTTCTGATGCAATTTAGTAGGTAACTTTTTGTGCATTATAACCTGCCTCTGTTTTATGACAGTATGGATGTATTCAGAGGGAATCCCTAGTGTATGAAGTTTCTTTATGGGAATAATTTATCTATATGTTGTTTTGGTTACTCCAAATGAACGACTGAACTTTGCTGCACAGTAACAGAGATGCCAAAGTAGTAATAAAAATCATGTGTGAACAAGAATGCTTTTGATAACTCAAGAATCTGTTTAAAGTAGGAAGAAAATGAAACCCTAGAGGAGGTAGTAATGCTAGAAAGTCTAGGAAAGACAAGAACACAGGCAATTATGTTTAGATCATCTCATGAAGTGTGTGTCTGTTCAGAATTTAGAAGTCTAGGAATCACATGCTTTGAATGTTTGCAAAACTCTGTTACTTCTTTCCTTGAGAGTTTGAACTATCAAGTTATCAATGAGAACTCTGGGTCAGACTTGGCTTTCTCCCACAAAGATTCAGCTCCACGGTGTCTCAGAGAGCTGTCGGTCTCTCAGAGGAAACATGCCAAAGGCAAAGAAACCTTTGGGCTGTGACAGGTGCACGCAATGTGTCTTGGAAGAGCTTATTATTAGCTCAGGGATAGTGCCGTTCACAGGTGGCTATTTTACACCTAGGTCCAGTTTGGAATCCAAATTAAAAATAACTGTTCCCTTCTGTGTTTATTGTCAACAGTTGTTTGGATGTAGTCAGGCTAGTGAGTGGGGTTTGTGGTGGTTTTGGGGGATCTGATGTTTTATAAGATTGCCTCGTGTTTTCATGTTCTGATTTAGGATCAGGATGGGTCTCACATCAAAGGCTTGTTGATCAATTTTATTCATCACAATTGGCCATCACTGTTGAAACACGGTTTTCTTGAGGAATTCATCACTCCTATTGTAAAGGTATGGTTTCTATTAATGAGATTTTATTTATTACTTAAAGCACAACAGAAAAGTTGATTAGGTTTTTTTTTATTATTTTTTAAAGGCAAGCAAAAATAAGCAAGAACTTTCATTCTATAGTATTCCTGAATTTGATGAGTGGAAGAAACACATGGAGAACCATAAAGCATGGAAGATAAAATACTACAAAGGTTTGTTTAAGAAGAAATAAGTGAACCTCATGGTTCTAAAAATGCATAATAAGTGGGCGCTATAAATTTTTATTTGTAGCTGTTTTCATGATAGTATTTTCTCTAATGATTTTATAATATTCCCAGTAAAATAAAAGGGGTAAAATAATAAAACTTACATTTTCAATATAGAGGAACTATTTCCTCTTATTGTACAGGTTTGGGTACCAGCACTGCTAAAGAAGCAAAAGAATATTTTGCTGACATGGAAAGGCACCGAATTCTATTTCGATATGCTGGTCCTGAAGATGATGCTGCCATTACACTGGTAAGAACTTAAAAAAGTGGTTTTATATGATTTGGTTTAGTTTCCTTTTTTTACTGAAAATGACACTTGAGGAAGTCCTGACAGAGGTGGATGGTTTGTGGGTTTTTTTTTTGACTAATTGAAAAAAATACTTTTGGAAGAGAAATAAAATTTTGGAATCCATGCTACAGAATCAGCTCTACCTTCTTCTTAGTATCTTTGATCAATTTTATGTGGTATGGATACCAAGAGGCATTACATTTAGACTTGGTTTTAAAGACAGAACACTCAAAAGAGTATTCTGACTAAGGCAATAGAGCCTAAAGAAATGAAGTTTTACATCTATTTAGGGATCTGAATTTTGTTTCTGAGCAAATAAGATTAGATAAATATTACTCATTCATTGAAGATTTATCAGTGTGACATACTTATATTCATGTATGTGTTCTACGCAATTGAATTTGAAATCTTTTAGATAGCTGTGTGCAGGGAAGTACTTGTATTTCAAAGAAAGCTTGTGAAAGCATAAAGCATGGAGTGTCTGGAACAAAGCTGTTTTCTCAATAAATGTTTCACCTTTTATCTACTTTAATTCACTCTCTTAATTGTAGGTGAGACTAGAGAGAAAAAAGGATAGGAGAGAAAAAATAAAAAAGGGAAATTACCCTTAGAATATATTCTATCTTGTCCAAATAAAAATATTATTGATAAGATAATGTATTACACCTAAAATTCTGACTAAAGTACCATACGTTTACACACACATATATATGTCCTGATAATTTAGTGTACTTGGAATCTTTTCAGGCCTTCAGTAAGAAGAAAATTGATGACCGAAAAGAATGGTTAACAAACTTCATGGAGGACAGGCGACAGCGTCGGCTACACGGCCTTCCTGAGGTGAGTCCTAAATGACCGTAAGAAATCTGGTGGGTGAGATACAAACATAATGTAGTTTTTGTATTGAATTAATAATTTATGTGGTTTTTTTCAGCAATTTTTGTATGGTACAGCAACAAAACATTTGACTTACAATGACTTCATTAACAAGGAGTTGATCCTTTTCTCAAATTCAGACAATGAGAGGTCTATCCCTTCCCTTGTTGATGGTAAGCTGAGAATTCATTATGATTTGTTGGAACATTCCTCTTTATTTTTGAAAGAGTTAAACCTGTGATTTGTGTTGGAAATCAATGCATTTGAGTAGAAAATGTAAGAACTTTTATATTTTTGTTTGTTATCATTTATATGCTAAGGAATTACCATGTTTCTTCTGTGAGGAAGTTTAAGCTGTTGCTGTGCAGCCTTTTTATTTAACCGGACCTATTCCCTAGACCATACAAGTGCTTTGTTTCTAGTCAAACCATCAGAGAAAGCAAGTCTTCTAAGTGCTTATAATAATTAAAATTCAAGTTGGCAGCTGAGTGCAGATGAAGGTGCAAATGTTTTTCTCCCTTCAGTCTTACATTACAGGCAGCATTTTAGTGTTGACTGACTTTTCCTGTAATCTTGCTAGGGTTCTGTCAATGAGGTTTGCTAACTCTCCCCTTGCAATAGCATGAACATTAAAAGAAGCGGCTTACTACAATAGACCTTCATTTATAAAACTGTCTGCAGACAGCATGAGCGGGAATTTCTGCCTGTATTATTGTCAGTATGCATATGCTTACTCAGATACAGAAGAAAGACCTTAAAGTTTCATAGGGAAGAAAAAAATTAATGTGTTTATCTTCATTTTCCAGTACATTTTTTGTAGTGGAGGTGGTCTGCCTTCTTGACACTGCAGACATATACCAAATATTCACGCAGCTTTTTATATTTTAGATGAGCAAGTGGGATAGTTCACAGGTGGGAAAGGGTAGGATGGATCTCATACTCTGCTGTTGCAGAATGAGGCTGGATTGGGTATGTAGATACATCTCTAGGGAAGCAAAGAATGTCAGTCACTATTTCAGCTGCTTCAGACTTACTTCATCCCATAATTGGGTACTTGGATTAACTGGTAGTCACTATGTAAGAATTTCATACTTTACTGCTCTGGAGGAAGATTCACTATAGATCTGCATGTCTCAAGAGGTCATTTTTTCTTATACTCTACCATGACTGCTTTCTCAGAAACACCAGAATAGTTTTGCTGAAACTTAAAATAAAGAGTGAACTTGCAGTAGATAGCCATTCATTTGAATTCAGGTTCTCCAAAATTGTGTCTACAGCAGTGTAAGAAAATGAGAAGGGAACGTATTTATTTATTCATACATTTGCTTGTGTGTGGATTTGTGTATATATATAATATAATGTATGTCTATGTCATATCCATATAATTGCTATCAGTGTTATGCATGTATAGCACTATACATACATAGTAGGTACAGTATTATATATGTAATATTTTATGTACTGTCAGTGTTTCTGCCAACTTTGGCTGTAATTCTGCATTCTGGGCATGGATATGTGAACTGTTCAGCAGGTAGTACTCTAGTGATGGTTTTTGTTTTTCACTATCATCAGGTGATATACAAAGGATACTCTGGTGGGAAATCTTAGAAAAAATAGAGGAAGAACATTCTAACTGTATCTTCACGGTTACTAGTTACCAGTCTTATTCCTTGGACATTCTCCCATGTAAAGCAAATCCTCTAAGTCTGTTATATTCAATAGATTTTTGTTAGAAAAAGATGATGCCAGCCCATTGTAAAGAAAATTGGATGTTACATATTTAAATGAAATGGAGATTGGAGTGAATGTCTTTTTTTTTTTTTTTCCCCTTTTGTTTTTCCCCACTTTTGCTCTTGTTTTTGACCCAAGTTAGTAGTGGTAACATGGCAATTTTTTGGTGCATTTCAGAAAGGTATGTGATTTAAAACACTGAATAGGTCAATAAGTACGATCTAGAACTCATTGTCAGTTCTAGGCAACAGACATAAAAAATGATGAAATCCCTTCCACGCAGATGATGTACTTAAGATTTGCCTAAACAGTAAGTTAAATCAGAAGATCAAAAAGACCAACTTCTTTCTTAAATCTCTAAAAGGGAAACAAGTAACATATCATTTTGTTGAAGTAAAAGTTCTGAGTACTTTAAAATACATATAAGCTACAGTTACAGTTGTCACTGCTGAATTTGTTTTGATATTCTTAGGAAAAAGATTTTGCTGAGTAGACTGGAAAGAAACAACTCTTGACTTGTGGAAGCTGTAGATTTAGGATAAAGCTGCTGTTTATTAAAATGATGCATTGCATGCTGCATAGCCATGATTGGCTGAAAGTTTTATGTTTCCACTTTACTGCTTTTTCAATTTAGTAATTTATTTTTTTTTTAGAAGAACTGAGATATTAATATGTTGTTTTGTTAATATTACAGTGTGAATTTGTTTCCATTTAATGGTTAGGCTTCTTTTGAGAGACTGGAAATTATCATAAAGCAAAATAAGTTTATTACTTAAAAGCATATGCTTGTGTACGTGTTGAAAATGGATTGTTCTTCTTAACAGGTTTAAAACCAGGGCAACGCAAAGTTTTATTCACTTGCTTTAAGAGAAATGATAAACGTGAAGTAAAGGTTGCTCAGCTGGCTGGTTCTGTTGCTGAAATGTCAGCTTATCATCATGGGGAGGTAAGTATGAAGGGTGGTAAAGCTGTGAGGATTTTTAGCCTATATAAAATATTAGGTAAATGTTTCCTATCTCGAAATTGCAAACCTATTGACTGTAAGTCTAAGTCTACTAATCATGGATTTACTTGTAAAGAAAATGAAGCGAACATTATGTAGCTTAACAAAACAGCATATTTACATTCTTTCCAAGTCTTTGTGCACAGTGGTATCCCACATAGTTGTGCATTGTGCTAAAATAGTAGACAACTGATTACCCAGATAAATTTCAGATTCTCAAATTATTGAAATATATGAACCATGTACTAGGACAATTTTTGTCTTGCACAAGAAGAACAGTCTTTTAGGTAAGAAGAAGAGATACTGCTTTTTGAAAACCTGATATGGTGGTGGAACAAAGCCTTTAAAAAGCGATGAGTTTGTGCAGTAGGAAGTGTGGTCAGTTCTGTGCCACTTCCATTCTTCCAGGGAAGTGCTTTAGAATAAATGGAGGAGCTCAATGGTTTTCATAAGCAGATAATGTAAGGATACTTAAATCACGAAGGCAATGTGGCTGTGGGAGGGGAAGCATTATATTTTGCCAGCAGCTCGTGTAATAGGTTTACAACATTCCTTTCTCAGGAAGACTACTTTTTTGAAATTGTATTCAAGTTAGTTGCACATTACATTTTACTGGCTGATAAAGGAAGACTACCTCTTCTTATACTTACTACTATGAATATGTATTTTCTTGCAGCAAGCATTAATGATGACTATTGTCAACTTGGCTCAGAATTTTGTTGGCAGTAACAATGTTAATCTCCTACAACCTATTGGTCAGTTTGGTACCAGACTTCACGGTGGAAAGGATGCTGCCAGCCCTCGTTATATTTTCACTATGTTAAGGTAAACACAAATGTAAAGTTAAATGCATGCTTTCAAAAAGCGTTGTATGAGACTAATCCTTTCACAACACTACAGTTTTATCTGTGGGAGACAAATGGGGGATATTTAGATAGAAGTCCAAATTCTGCTTTACATCTAACTTTGCACATTTTTTTTGCATGATTTTCCATGCATAGAAATGCTGTAGGAATTGTAGCTTTTAAGGAATTAAAACTTTGAATCATAAGGCTGAAGACTGAAAATGTAGACCACTCAGATTAGTTACTGATCTTAAATTGTGACTTCTTGCAGAAGTAGCTTTGAGTTTCCCTGTTCAGTGTGAAATTTACTTGGTTTCACAATAGAAAGTGTATTACCATCTGGGGATAAGTCCTGCAACTCAACATAGACTTGAAAGTTGAAATGGAGTCTTTTCCTTTGGGACAAGTTTCTTCATGTCAAGCTAAATTACATGTACATAATTAATAATAAATACCTAATTTAATGGTCCTGATTTTTCACAGCTAATGCCCTGAAGTTCAGATTGACATGCAGAGCATTAGAATGTGTTTCTTAATGTAAATTATAGTATTTTTATGTGTTATGTTACTTCTTTTATTTCCTAATTCAAGTGTGTATTTTGTGTAAAATTCCCTGTAGTCCTTCTTTTTCTCTAATTGTAAGCTTTATGATTCTATATGTAACTATCAGGTTTTATTCCCTTTCTCATATATATTTTTTCTATAGAAATTTAGTGTTTTACATTTTCCTTTTTGCATGAGATGCTGGAAATTGTATTAACCCAGGACAATGTCCTAGATGATCAAAAAGAATCACCAGTAAAATTTCTGTAGTATTTTCAGAGACTGCAGAGCCTCCAATTAAGCAACAAAATTTTACTATTTGCCTGCTGGTTGCATAGTCACTGGGTGACCTACTGTCACATTGAACTGTGTGTTTTGAATGCTTCAAAGGATGATATTTTTGTAGATGTTAAATGTCATCAATTACTAGTGTTTTATGTACATGTGTGATTGTGAAGGAAACAAACATCTGTTATGAACACACTCTTCCATTGGGAAGAACTTCCTTTTCTCGGCAGGTATGCAAGATTGTATTTTCAGCTTTAGAATGACAAAGAGAAAGAAGATATGAGGGAAATATATAAATAGATCATACCTGGACCCATGGACTGTTAAAGCATTATGTACTTGCATGTTAAGTATTATTTACTTGCTGGATTCCAGTTAAAGAGTTTTCTTCTTTTATTTTTTTTTTTTTAAGCCCTTTAGCAAGGCTGCTTTTTCCATCAGTGGATGACAACTTGCTTAAATTCCTTTATGATGACAACCAACGTGTGGAGCCTGAATGGTATATTCCCATCATTCCTATGGTTTTAGTAAATGGAGCTGAAGGAATTGGTACCGGATGGGCTTGCAAACTTCCAAACTATGATACCAGAGAGATTGTAAACAATGTCAGACGAATGCTGGATGGCTTAGATCCCCACCCAATGGTAAAAATAATAAAATTTACTGATATTTTATGTGTTTGCTAGACAAACCTTATTTTGTACTTACAAAATGAATTCATATCGCTCTAGAAATGCTTGATTGTTGGAACATCTGAGTTGGATTGTCCTGGTAATTTTGTTTAGGAGCTTTACTTGACTGTTGAGAAGAAAGAGGCTGGGGATTGTGATTTGTATTTTTCCAGTTATTTCTGGGGACTTTTTCTTCAGTCTGCTGACTGTAAGCCTTCACAGCTGCAAGTCTTACAGGGAAGGTAGTTATGACGTGACAGTAGAATAAAACGTACCACTTTTTCCTTTTTGAAGGTACTACTGCTTATCTTCAGCCAAACTTAACATTTCCTCTGACTTGTCTACATTGTACTCTCTTTTATATATCTGTAAGCATAGGAGAAGATACTGTCACCATTCAAGACCATCAGCAGCTTCTGAACTGCATCTAGCTTCTGTTCCTTTATTTAAAATTTTGTAAGAAGTCTCAGGAGTGGTGTATACTTGAAAAGAACTGAACAGAAAGAATACCTGGGCAAACTCAGAATTATCTGTGACCAACAGATGAAATACAGATAATGTAACCTTTACTTTACAACTGATGGATATTACTACTTTGCTGTGTTTATCACATCATAGAAGCAGAAACATCTGTTCTTCTCTACTTAGATCTCAGTTCGCTGAATGTGCAGCACCCAATTTTCAGGATAGTGAATTATCTTTTGCAAATTCTTGGGAAAGATGAATAGATTTTTTTATTTTTTTTTTTAGTTAATGCAATCCATTGCCCTTCCTTTAGGACTCCTAGGCCTTCTGTGTAGTCTCACAGTCAATTGAAGCTTCGCTGTGGTTGAAAGAGGCACTTCTGCCTCCATCTAGCTCCTTTCTGTATGCTGGTATGTGTTTGTGGCTGCATGGTAAGATGGATAAGGGAATCCATTCACTTACCAAAAAAAATTCCCCACCCTGTTAGTTACCTTTGAAACTGGATGGGTTCCACAATTTTTGCCAAACAGCACAAGAATGAAAAAATGGTTAGGGGAGGTAGCACTACTATTGTGGTGAAGTTATTGTGAGGCTGGGATGTTAATCTGCTTTCTGTCATGCCTTATCTGTGCTTACAGTTTTCTTTAAAAAAGGAAAAAAACAACACACCAAAAACCCACAAGCAAAATGAACAAAAACCTCACCACCACACTGGGTTCAATGACATCTTCTTAATCATTTATCTATTCTGTAGATTATAAAATACTTGCTCCTGTCACTTGCATGTGTATATTCTGTTTTTTCTATAGTATTTTTCCTATGACATAGGATTTTCACAGGCATGAGAGGCTGGTTGATGGCTTAGCGCCACCTAAAGTGATAGCTGTATGGTGTATGGGAGACAAATATTTTTCTGTTGTTTTATTATAAAGGTTATTACCACTTTGCTGCTTTTTGCAATTTCAGCTCCCAAACTACAAAAACTTCAAAGGAACCATTCAGGAACTTGGTCAAAACCAGTATGTAGTCAGTGGTGAAATATTTGTGGTGGACAGGAACACAGTAGAAATTACTGAGCTTCCTGTAAGGACATGGACCCAGGTAAGTAACAGTGAAATACATTTACGTAAAACCCCAAAACAGTGAAAAGTTCTGTATTAAATTATTTAATCTTACATCCGGATGAACTTGTAACACAATTTCTGATGATTATACATTCATGGAAGGGAACACGGTTTTGTTCTTTTGTGTCCCTTTGTAGAAGATGATTTTCTACTTATGCCATCTGCTGTCCGTACTACAAAGAATATCTGCTTCTCCTGCTGAATTAGTATTTAATCTCCTTTTTCTTTTGAGTAGACTTTTCTGTCCTTGTTAAGTGCCTCTTGTGCTAGTCTTGGCTGGCCTTTTGCAGGTTATGCTGGTTCTGTAAATTGTGGCTGTTATCATATGTAATGTACAAAGCTTTGAAATCTTTTGTTGTTCAGTTGGTTTAAGGAATTCAGGATTTTAAGAAGTGTTTCTGGTTTTTGCTACACTATTTTTAATAGGTATACAAAGAACAGGTTCTAGAACCTATGTTGAACGGGACTGAAAAAACTCCAGCGTTAATTTCTGACTATAAGGAATACCACACTGATACGACTGTGAAATTTGTTGTGAAGATGACAGAAGAAAAACTTGCACAGGCAGAAGCTGCTGGATTGCACAAAGTCTTCAAGCTTCAAACAAGTCTTACTTGTAATTCTATGGTAACTTTTTCATGTTTGACTATCAGAATCCTTACTGTTGCTTGTTGTAACTCAAAAGTTTTTGTAGTGTACTTTGGTACTTGACATGGAATGTGTGTATTTGTTTATGTAGCAGAAAGTTGTAATGATGACAAATATTGAGTCAATATGGATCAGCAAATCCATTTCAGTGCTGATGAAGTCTTTCAAATCGAAGTTCAAATCGAACTAGACAGGCTCAGGGGCAGTTAGGTGCCTGTAACTGAAAATTTCCTGTGCAGCTAACCAAAAATGGTTAAAGTAGATAATACAAATAACTTTCTGCCCTATTATAATTAGATTTGAGTTTTAAACACGAGACAAGTTACATTTTCAAAATTGCACTTTATTCAGGACTCCTCTAATATAAGTTAAATGATCCAGTATTTCCTTCAGCATAAATTGCATTTTAGGTTGTAAGGTATAGAAAACACTATTTTTAAGCTGTTGAGAACATAATACTGATGTGAATTACTCACTTGGTTTACCCTGCAAGATGGGAGCAAGGATGTAAGTAAATATACATTGAGAGAGATTGGAATTGTAAGATAATTTCTGCCAGAATATTTCCAAACAACCTACCTTTACAGAGAATGTATTTCTGTTATTTTTAATGGCAGATTCTAGTTTCAGATATTACCACAAAGCAAATATGCCATTACTGTTACTATTATTGTATAGATCAAAAGCTATGTGAAAATAGCTTAAAAATAAAGACCATAGAATTGGAAGAGGAAAGTGGCCTTACTCAACCCATTTTTTTAGATTGTGCTTGAAAAGTAAATCTACCAAATCAAGGTGGTAGTATTTTTCACATTTAAACATCCATATGAACTACTGTGAGAATCTGTCTTCAAATTAATATTTAACAGATTGCAAAATGTTTTGTGGCTTATTTTCCTGCATTTTCTGCCTAATGAAATAAATGTAAGGGCTGCTTTCTGTGCATGTGTAGGAATTAATCTGCCCTGGTGTAAGCATCTTAAAAAGTTAGGTGAGCTAGCCATTGTTCATCCACCTCCCAAACAGTATTTTAGATAAATTGCCCTCTGGAGGGATTTCTTTCTTTCAGCTGACTATAGAGGGCGCCTGGGGTGACTAGTTCACCTATAAATGCCTAAAACTGGAGATGTCTGAAGTTAGGCAGGATTGATTCCACCTGTGACGTAAAAATAATTTCTTACTTTTTTTGTGCTTGAACTCAAAGGTTGGCAATTTTCACAGCTGCAAAGCGGCAGATTTCACAGCTGAACTGAAAGATTATTAGAGATGCTTTTCAACTGTTATATTAAATGGTTGTTGTGAATCATTAGATGCTACTGAACTTATGCTTTAAAATTTAGATAAAATTAGGCATTCAACTGAATTCAGACATATTTCTGAACATAGCTGTCTTTCTGTTTGAACATCTTGCCATATATCTCATCTTAAATCTACTTATGAATTAAAATATAATCTATCCATCTGTATGCTGTATAGTTCCATAGTAAGGTTTGAGTTCACAGTCTTCAAAATAGTGCTTTTTGTATGGTGCATGTATATGTGCAATAGAAATGAAAAGCTTAACAAAGTTTGAGTTATGCAATCTGTCTCAAGCAATATATTATGTCTTTTATAGGTGCTATTTGATCATATGGGATGTTTAAAGAAGTATGAAACTGTGCAAGACATCTTGAAGGAGTTCTTTGATTTGCGATTACATTATTATAGTTTACGCAAGGAATGGCTTGTGGGAATGTTGGGTGCAGAATCTACCAAGCTTAACAATCAAGCTCGTTTCATTCTAGAGAAGATACAAGGGAAAATTACCATAGGTGAGTAAATATAAGCTTGAATTTGTAACAGTAGAATTAAATCTAGAAATGATTTAAATATAGTATGGTGTATTTGCATGTAAGACTTTTATTTTCATGACATTGATTATTTTTAACTTTTTTTTTTTTTCCCCCTGATTGTGTGTGTGTCATGTAGAGAACAGATCAAAAAGAGATTTGATTCAGATGTTGGTCCAGAGAGGTTATGAATCTGATCCAGTAAAAGCCTGGAAAGAAGCACAGGAAAAGGTAATAATACGAAATCTCTGGACGTATTTGATTCTGTTAATATTATAAATTATATTAATTTATTCAGATATTTGTTTTCTAGTAATTTAACTTAATTTATAACACAACACTTAAAAATTACTCATTAGTCCTTTTAGCTTCCATTTTAAAAAATGCATTAAACTTGAACAAAAATATTGTTGCATAATATTGGTATTATTTATAGATAATTCTTAGAAGAAAACTAGGTAATACAAGTCTGAAAATGAGAATGCGGAGGATTTAATTTCTTAATGTACTGGCAACTTGATTTCTGAGTGGCTGATAGGTAAAATGCTGTGACAGTTACCCCACACATATAACTGATTTTCCCCTTATTATTTATTTGTCGTATGATTACAAATTCATATTTAAATTATTCATCAGTTTTCTGTAATGAAACATGAGTACTATAAAGCTATCACTTTTGAATTTACCTTAGTAATTTGACCTTGACCTACATTTATATTTGCTTTTTTAAACCCAAGAGCTTTTGTATTATTCCAAAAGAGATAAATGACAAGTTTAATTTCATGCTCTACCACAGGTAGATGAAACTACTTTGAAAAGCGACTTCAGATTTCTGTCTGCTACCCCTTTTCTGCCACTGCTTTCACTAATTGTTTTCATTTCTCATTTGATTTGCATTGGGGTTCTTTTGCTACTCTACTTTAACACCATGCGATGTATTGTATTTGTAGGAAGACTATTCTTATGAGAATTTTTGGTACTCTTCCAAACCACAGTTGGTACATTCAGGGCTTTGATAGTAGTTTTTATCCAAGAATGTGCTGATATCTAAAGAAACATATACATACACATAAATATCCAAAGGACAAAGGTCTCAACCCCATGAGACAGCTAGGACAGTACCAATATTTGTAGCCAACAGCATACAAGGCATATGGCTAGCATTGGGTTCAGACTTGTTTGTTGATTAAATAATCCAACTATAGAAGGTCACAGGAATAGGGCCTTTTGGAAAAGTCCACAAAACGTTAAGGTTATTGAGTCTATGAGGTCATACCCTACTACTCCATTACGGTGCTTTGGAAAGGTGTTACCGTTCATGCACAGAGCTAAGATTATTAATACTTGTAATTGTGAATGTTTTACTTTAGGCAGCAGAGGAGGAGGACCCACAGAACCCAAATGATGATGCTTCCTCTGCTTCTGGCTCAACTTCTGGCCCTGACTTTAACTATATCTTAAACATGTCCCTGTGGTCACTAACGAAAGAGAAAGTAGAAGAACTAATTAAGCAGAGAGATTCAAAGGTTGGTACACCATGGAAGGCTTGCTCTAAAATTATATAGTTATTACTGATGTGTCTAATTGTGATTGTTCAGTTTTGATAGTACTTAACTTCAGTTGTAACTTAGTAACTTACTTTCTACGTACTACTTTCATGTTTTAGGAGAGAGAACTAAACGATCTTAAGAGGAAATCTCCTTCAGATCTCTGGAAAGAAGATTTAGCTGCCTTTGTTGAAGAGCTTGAAGTATGTTTATTTTACATGTTTTTCTAAAAATGTTGAATTTAAATTAAGAAAGAATTATTTAATAATTTAAGCAGTAAAATAATAACAGTTATCACACTTTGGATTAAAAGCAGATAGAACTCCAAATACAGCAATAAGTGGAAAATAAATAATGGGTATTTGTATTCCTCAGGGATTCTCTTTCATCTGTACAATTTAATGGTTGTGGTTTTTTTTCAAGTCAGTGATGATAAAAGAAAAATTACCAGGAGAAAATTTATTTTCAGATGATACAAAACACCCAGGAGTAGTAACTGGTAATAGTAATAATTACAGTAGTTCTACATGATCTAATTGGTTGTGAGGCCCTAAATATTTTCAAATGCAAAGCTCTATGTGTAGGAACAAAATGTGTAGACCATAAATAAACAGTATATGAGGGGCTCTTTCCCTCATCAGCAACTCTGGGAAACAGTGAAGTCCTATTAGTGAATAACTTGCTGAGACTCATCTTTCAATGCTGCCTGAAAAGGCCTGATAAAACCTTTTGAAGTGAGACAGGATACTACAAATAAGATGTTTGTTTTATTTCTCTGTGGTATAGCTGCAATTGGAAGTGGTCTGTTTGGATGTTTGTATTCCAGCTGAAATTGTGAAAAAAGCTGATTAAACTAGAAACTGTGCCTTAAAAATTACTAGAAACTAGCTGCTTAAATTAGATGCTGAAACGTATATGAGAAAGAGAAACTTGATAATCAAGAAAGATATTAAGTTCAGCAGTGTCCAAAAGTTTGTATTTATTTAATCTCGAATTAAAGTGTAATTTTTAACTGTATAGGGTAATAAAGAATTTACTAAGATTAAGTGGTTGATTTTCCTTTACTGGAAAGTGTATTACAGTTCAAGTGAGAGTTAAGAAAAGTATTATGCTTCATGTAAAAAGGAGATAAATCTTATATAATCACCATGTTCCACTTTGTCCTCATTAATAAAGAATGTGTTCCTCCTCTCCACCCCCTCCTTGTTTGTTAGAAAGTAGAAGCACAAGAAAGAGAAGATGTTTTGGCTGGCATGGTTGGCAAACCAATAAAAGGCAAAGTTGGCAAACCCAAGATGAAGAAACTTCAGTTGGAAGAGACGATGCCGTCACCATTTGGCAGAAGAATAGTTCCACAGATTACATCTGCCATGAAAGCTGATGCCAGTAGGAAATTGCTGAAAAAGAAAAAGGTAAATCAAACTGTTGCTATAGTTAGATTATTTATTATTTAACTGCTATATTTTCTACTTTGGTAGCATAAATACACGAATAAGTTAATACTGAATTTATTTTATATTTGCAAGCCTCTTATGAATACTTACTGTTCAGGTGTTTTTATTGAAATTTATTCTTTCCAAGACAGTTCACCAAATAGCAGTATATGAATCTACTTTCACTTATTGTCTTCTACAAAACTATTCCCGTGCAATCTTGAAATATAAAGGTGTCATTTATTTTATTTTGTCCAACTTCTTTTTATATTTTTAGGGTGAAACTGATTCTCTAGCAATAAAAATGGAATTTGATGAAGAATTTGGTGGTGTGCCAACTGAGGGTGGTGGGGATGACTCAATGAATACATCAGCCACAGCAACTAAAACCCCTAAACCTAAGAGAGAGAAAAAGGAGCCTGGTAAGATCCTTACACAGTCACAGTTAACCTTAGTTACATATACTACTTGGGCATTAAATACGTTTTTAAAACATAGTGAGAAGGGAAATATACTACAATAATCCCTATTTCATCAGATTTTCCTACCTAAGAGATGTGTGGAAACACTTGAAAGTATTCTGCTGAAACTTATGTCAACTGCTTTTCTGGGGGTGTTGGATCTTACATTTTTCACATTTGACTTTTTGTGGTGGTCTAAATCTTTGAATTTGTGAGTAGAAAAATGGATTATTTTTACATAACTAGATTAATTCTCTGCAAACTGAGATTTTTAGTTTGAATGATCTCTGATGTTGGCAGTCACCCTCAGTCTGAGTAATAGTGTAGATGGTAAAACTTGATTAATTAAGTGTATTTTCCTATTGACATACTCCCATCAGTCTGACTTAAAAAGTTATGCATGTTATGGCTTGGCAGACTAACCAATGTCTATGTTAACTTTCCTTTTCCTCTGTTAGTAGGAATTTATTATTACTGTTTGAGAAATATATAGTAATGGGGGGGGCAGCAACAAAAAAGAGAAAGCTAAAGGCAGAAGAGAAGGTTAAACTATGAGGTTTTTTAAAAAAAAAAGGATAAAAAGTGGTTACGCAAATACTTCTTCTGAGATAAAATCTGGTTTTAATTATTCAGGGGATTATCCAACCTGAATAGATTAACTGAGTGCAGTTATGACCGAGTTGTCTACATGCAGCTCAAATCTATCCCAGCCGGTGTTGAGCCGGAGCCAATTAGCCCAGCCTGACCTGAGCTTGCCCTGCAATTGACTGACCTCACTCTTACCCCACAATAGGGGTTCTTCTTCCCATGTTAATTGGATTTTTCCAATAACTGTTCCTGATCATGTTCCCTGAATAATGGAAAACTGCTTGTTCTTTTCCTGGAAAATTCCAGCAACTTTATAAAAAAAATTGAAGTTTGACTGCAGAGGAGCTAAAACTTCAAATGAAGGACTTTTATGTTTTTCAGGCATAAAACAAATTTGTTTGGCAGCAGCAGGTCAGGTTCTGTGTGAAATAATTTTATCACATAAAATTTTTCTTCAGGAAGGAGAAGAAAATTTACAACATTTAAAGCAGGACTTTCAAAGATAAAAATTTATGCTAAATTTATGCAACATAAACGATTAGAAAAGATGAAAATAATTTTTACCTTGACTATAACAAATGCTTTAACTTGTGTCAGGTACAAGGGTAAGAAGAACACCCTCATCTACAAAATCCAGTGCAAAAAAAGTGAAGAAACGAAACCCATGGTCAGATGATGAATCCAAATCTGAAAGTGATTTAGAAGAGAATGAGCCTGTGATTATTCCAAGAGACTCTCTGCTTAGGAGAGCGGCAGGTACTCAAGCTTTTGTGAATTGTGCCTGAAAGTTTTAACTACAAACCTATGTTTTCCTTTGACCATTGCCTTCCTTTAGGACTTTATATCCTACAGATGCCTTCTGTTACATTTTCTTCACTGTGCAGTTAGTGAAAAAACTCTTAATGTCAAGACCAGGGCCTTAAGAGTCAATATGAAAGATTTTGTATCTTGGTCCATAAATCTTTTGCCTATTCTAAGCACTAGAATAGAAATTACTCTCAAAACTAGCAAATTATACAAGATATAGACAAGATAACACTATTACAAAGATTTTTAAAAGTATTGTATTGCAATTATAGTGTCAAATAAGACCCAAATCACAAATGGCTAGTAAAAATTTATCAAAAAAAAAAAAAAATCTGAACTGTTCATGAAAAGCTAAAATATCAGAGACTGAACATTTGGAAAATATATAAACATTGATAGTTTAAGAAAAATGAAGATTTTTCTGGGAAATTGCTGATGAATTTTTCAAGCACTTTATTATGAATAATGTTCAAATGATACATTCAAAAAAACTTCAAGAATTTTCATTTCTAAAAATTACTAATGCATTGATCCCTCCATGGTGCACTTCACTGAAGGTATCTGAGCAAGCCACAAGTGGTGTTAGATGCTTGGTAACACTTTAAATGTTTCACTTTATTCTTCCAAGCTCAAACAAGTGTCTTTTCCCCCAGTCTTTTGACTTGTATACTCTGAGGCAGGGTTTGTTTAGTGACTTCCACTTTAATTTAATGTATTAGGATAAACAGCTCTCTTTAAATGTGTATATATGTCATTCATTTTTTTTTTAGCTGAGAGGCCCAAGTATACTTTTGACTTCTCAGAAGAAGAAGATGATGCCGATGATGATGATGATGCCAACAATAATAATGATTTGGATGAGCTAAAAGTAAAGTCCTCTCCAGTTACAAATGACAGAGAGGATGACTTTGTTCCCTCAGACAGTTTAGAAAAAGATGAATATGACTTTTCCCCAGCCAAATCGAAGCCATCTCCAGAGTAAGTACTGTAACTCAGCAGTATTTCTTTACTAATAATTTTTTTGAGTGCAGAAGTCTCTGAGTAAAACTGAGAAACGCCAACCTGTTATTAATAAAATTTAGACATTTCTGGGGAGGAATTAAAGCCTATGTTATCTCAGCCTTGCAATTAACCTAAGCAGAGGTAAACATGACTATAGCGGATTATAGTAAACTGTCGGTAATGTCTTCTGTTCTCCATCTCATGCCAGTCTCATGTACAGGACTATTGAAAAAAATGTAATTGTGTTAATTTGAAAAGCCTGAAGTTCATGAAAGAAAGGTGATTTTAGGGGTTTGACTGCTGCAAGGATATACTAAAATGCTGTAAATGCTTTGTAGTGCTAAAACAGGAATTTAATCTTTTACAGATGTTATGTCTACATACTTCAGTATGTAGTTAATGCAACTCATATAATTTCTTTTTCCTGTTTGGAAGTAGAAAAACATCTCAAGACAAGAAAAATCAAGATTTTGGGAACATCTTCTCTTTTCCATCTTACTCTCAGAAGACGGATGATGGTGAGTTTGTTTTCACTGGTCTATTTAATGTTATAGTAACTGTTATGACACATATATTAGGGGTTTATGTGGTATACACAAGCTTCACATGATAGTTCTAGAAGGATTTCCAGCTTTAGGAAGAAGAAAGGAGGCTCTGATCCTTAGAGGAACAAAGCTTGTTTCATAGATGAGAAAGTCACAGTACATCCATAGCCTCGCTGTAGTATCAGAAGCACTTCGAGATTAATTTTGACTATAATTAATAATGATGATTTAAAATATGCAGTGAACAAATCTTATTCTAAACATACTCTATGACTCTAGATACGACAAAATTGGACAGTGACGAAGAAGATTCTGCTCCAGTTTTCTCATCATCTTTTGCCCCAAAACAAACAGAGAAAATTCCAAGTAAAACAGTAGCTGCTAAAAAGGGTACGTATAGGATTGTCCTGTAACTGATCCATTTATTTAAAGCTCATCTCCTCCACCTTTGCATTGTCTGTTCTCATCTTCAAAGTTTTTTGTAACTTGGCTAAGTTCAGCATAGGGTGTGAACTTCTTCCAGCTCCTTATTGATGATAATTTATTTCTTTCCACTGGCTACTTAGTGTCAAAACTTATTACTTTACAGATATGAGTTGGTGTTCAGCTTTTGATTAGTTTAAGTAATTGGAGGTGTTTACCCTGAGGCAATAAGTGAAACAAGATGACCTTGGGGCTGAAGATCATCTTCTATAATGGAATTATATAATTTACTTTAAAAGGAAGGAGAGCAAGTGCAAAGGAGGAATCCCCAAGAAATATTTATGTCCTAAGTAGATGTTGTGGTTTAACACCAGCTGAGTAAGCACTAGACAGCTGCTCACTCACTTTCCCTCAGTGGGATGGGGGAGCGAATTGAAGAGTAAAAGTAAGAAAACTCATGGGTTGAGATAAACACAGCTTAGTAGGTAAAGCAAAAGCTGTGCATGTAAGCAAAGCAAAAGAAGCAATTCATTCGCCATCTCCCATCAGCAGGCAGGTGTTCAACCAGCTCCAGGGATGCAGGGTTCCATCACATGTAATGGTTACTTGGGAAGACAAATTGCACAAATCCAAATGTCCCCCCTTCTTTCTTCTTCCTCCATCTTTATATTGCTGAACTTCAGAGGTATAAGTTCTTTCAATTGTTAGTCAAGCTCTTAGAACTGGCATCTTGCAGGATCTTACGTTGGGGAACTAAGGACAATTCCAAGGTAGTGTTTATTTTTTGGATTTGTTTCTGTGGTTGTGCTTGGGCATTTGTAGGAATAAGGATTTTTTGCTCTGTCTACCTTGGGGATTATTGGCTTATTGTTTGTTAGTGCTACTTTTCAGAGAAAGACTTGCATTGTTTCTAAATATGTGTTAAAGTTTACACTAGACTCATGCTGAATGGTGAAAATAATGTTTTTTCTTACCTAATAGTAGTTTAAATAGGTAATGAAATACAGTTCTTGGCACATGATAGACAGGGTTTTGTTGCTTTCAGGTCTCTGCTTTTCTTCCTATACGTCTTTCAGATAATTTCCTTTCTTCTTGCTGCTCAATCTTCTGTCCTCCAAAATATTTTTTCCTGTGATACTGTGGCCTTTGTTTCTTAAAACTTCTTTTGACTAACTTGCAGCTGAACTTAATGTACTACTTCTTCCCCAAAACAGCATCTCAAGGAAATCTACAAGTGGCCAGTTACTCTCTTAAAAATGAGAAAGAAATATCTTTTATTAAGTAGCAGTGAATTGCAGCATCTTTTCATCTTCTCCCACCATTTCTTCCCTATTTCTGATCTCTTCCTTGCTGCATTGTCTAGTCTAATTTGTAAACTGTTTGAATCAGCAAGTATCTGAACGCTTCTCAAGCACTTCCAGCTAGTAAAGTTCTATAAAACAATATATGAAGACTGTTTACAGAAATAGCTGATCTCTAATAGAATTATAGTCTTTTATGTTAAACTCATGTACTGGAGTACAAGAAAGAACTATGTATGCAGTAGCTGAGCATGGGTGCAATTTAACATTCAATCTCTTTCTCCCTCTGTTTTTTGAAGGCTTGGATGTGATGAGTAATCACTAACTTATCCTGAAACCTTAAAATACAGATGTGATCTGTTTCTGAGTTTCTAATTAACGTTTACGCTCACAGAATAGGTATAAACAGGCTCTCTTTCAAGCAAAACTTGAATTTTTGCCTTCAGAGTAGCCTTAGGGGTACAGTCTCTCTCCCAGTGCATGACAAGCAAGCATGACAGCTTGCTCTCACAAGTTTTCATTCCTACTTTGCCCAGATTAGACATGACCACAGTTTAGTGATAACAGTTTGACGGTGCAGTGATAACCTAGCATGCTTATTAGTCCATTGGTCATTCGGTGTCCTTTTTGTGGTCTCCTTGATTCTAAGTCCATCTTTAGAATGCTGTCCTGTATCAGCAGCCCCTTCAAAAACCATTTTCTGGTATTGTAATATTCCATCCACTTACCCTCGCACTGGGAATGCCTATTTTCTGGCTGAAACAACTGTAAGGGAATTGGATTTGCTGTGACTTCAGAGCTTGGATTTGTAAGAGTAGAAGGCTGAAACTGAAAAACCATTTGTTGTGCCTTGCTATCTGTACAGCCCCATTCCTTGCACAATGAGAATAAAGGAATAGGTATGAGTTCACCTTTTTCTCAGACTTTGATCAATTTGAGATGATCTCAAAATCACTACAGAGGATCAAGAGAAGAGACTGAGGAGCTTGCTTTTCATGCACTATTTGAGAGGTCTGTGGTTCTAGTGCTTTATGGTAAGCGTAAGGGAAGTCTGAAAATCAGTCTAACCTTCGTTATAAGCAGCTGCTCACCTTGACCAGCTCAGCTGTTGAGATTCTAGCCGTGAGGTGTACCCTTTGCATCAGCTGTAGGACTGATACCATTCCTGGACTTTCTGCCAAAAAACAGGGCTTTTTGAGAGCCTGTTTACACTGACCCCACTGCAGAATTCCATGTCATGTTGTGATACCTCATGGAGAGCTTGGCTGAGCTGATTGCACTCTAGCTGCTGTCAGATCTTTTCCTCTTGTGCAGGCACTAGGTATGTAATCTGACATAAGGCAGTGGCTCACAATCCTACTAGAGTTAGTACAGAGGGAGATGCGTGGTCTGGAAGCCCTGGACACTGTTTAGCCACCAGATAACAATTAAGGGGTCTGCTGTCCTTTGGACTTGGTGTCCAGCAGGCAGACTTCACAGGAGTTGACAGTGATAACAGGCTCTGTTTCAAGGGAGGAACAAGCCTAGTGTTTGTGTCAGTGTGTCGTACCTCTTTTCATTTCCCAGTCAGTGCCCCTTTTCTAACAGTAGTGAACAAACGCAAGAACTCGGGGCCAGCTGGAGATAGTTACAGCTCACGGTATATTTATTTGCTGAGTGGTATTTGCCATTGGAGCATACTTAGCTTCTGTCTGGTATGCATACTTCACATTAACAACATAAGGAACTGTGCAAAGCACCATTACCTGGCCAAAATTTACACAATCCTGCAGGAGGATGTCTAAACTTCAGCTCCCGATGTCGAATGTCGCCTAGATCGAAAAAAGATCCCTACTACTAAGATTCTCTTGGTCACAATTTCTGTTTGTCTTAAATTTGATGACACTTATGAATCTTTCCTTTTCCTACCCCCCTAGTCTATGTTTCTTCTGCTAGTAAAGCTTTTTCCTGTATAAAGGACTTAATTACTCTGTGGGACCTAAAATCATGTACCTTAAGGTAACACTGCCCCTGCCTCTACTGATAACTACCTACTTACTTTTGGGGATGCTTTTAGGAAGTAGTCCTCCAGGTTTCAGTTGCTGTGTACTTTTTCCCTGCTTACTGGTAGGTCTTTCTGACTTAGTTTTACTTTACACTAATACAGTTCTTTTTCCCCAGTTGACGTACCTGGCGAGACCTATTTCAAATTGCTTTCAAATATGGTTCCCGATTTCTATCCTAAGCATTGTTGCTTCTTGCTCCAAGTCTTGTCTGAAAGGCTGCCACAGCCAACACTTTTTCCACTCCTCTCCACCCCCCCNATTTTTTTATATTTTCTGGATCCATTACTTTGGTCCCAATACTACCTACCCAGTCAGTAGCAATTTAAAGCATCATAGCAAAAAAAAATTGTGGAGATGCTCTCTTGTTGTCTGAACAAATTCCCCTAGTGAAACCATAAATGAAAGCTTGAGTTCTCACAAATGTCCACATTCCTGGTATGTCTGGAGTTGTTTTACATGTGTCTCATCATCCTTGAGGTATTCATGGCAGATGACAGAGTGTAGGTCAGTAGCGTATCTGAGGGTTCTGCAAAAACTGACTCACCTGCAAGCATACAGAAGGGATTATCCAATGAGCTAAGGGTCTTTGCCAACCTAAATGATTCCTACGTAATTCCATCCCTTTGTGTGACCGTACCAATCACTGCCTTTTAGAGATGGCAAGACTAGTTGTGTAGCAGTAATTGAAATGCTGTTTTCAGAATTTCAGAGAAACCTACAGATATGTCCCCTTCCTGTCTTTTCTGCTTTTTCTGAAGTTCCTTTTCACTGAGATTGGCAGAAAACAAAGCAGTAATAATGGGAAAGGTTGTCCTGCAGTTGTACCACTGTGAAGGCAGAGGTGTGACAAGCAGCACTTGGGAACACAGTAATGTATCCAAATGTGTTCAAAGTATCCAACCTGGAAAACTTGTGTTGCTGCTTTAGTTACTGGTACCTGCTTTAGGCTCAAAAAGACGAAAAAAATATTTAACCAACTACACTGGAACCAACTGAATGCACTGGTACATCTCAAAGAATGACAAAGGAAACCTCCCATTGATTCCACACAGTTTTAACGTAAAAGCTGAACTATGTTTTCCCTGAGTGCAGAATTAGCTCATCTTGTTTTAATATCTGCCATTTATGCTAAAATTGGTGTTGCTAATAAAAGGTAATACTTCTAACCAATGTGTGAAATTAACCTGTTTAGTATCTCTAACTTCTAACAGCAAAACTAGATGTGCCCCCTAAACCTAAAAGAGCTCCCAAGGCCAAGAAGGTGGAAACTGTAAACTCTGACTCCGATTCAGAATTCGGCATTCCAAAGAAGACTGTGGCACCCAAAGGTGAGAATTCTGCTGCTCAACACTCAAGACTCTGCTCTTGGTATCGCAGGTTCACAGTCATTTTTATGAGGAAGCAGAACTGGTGTCTTGAAAACTTGAACCACACGCATTTCTTAGTAAATTAATCGCTAGTAGATGACTTGGTCGTGAGCCCTTTCTGTGACAAGGACAATGCCCTGACTTGCCTTGACAAACAGTGCTTGGACTTTCTATCTGACCTTTGCTGCGGGGAATGTATTTAATAGCTCCCCCCCTTTTTTTGTTCATCGCTTCTACTGGCTACTGCTTACATTGTTTGATCTCAAGCTTTTTAGAAGACAGTAACATTTGGTAGTAATTCTAGTAAGTAGCATTTTCTGGCTTTTTAGACCAATCCTGTGCTATCCCAGTTGATCACTGAGGTTAACAGTAAATTTATGAAAGGTGGATTAATGCTGTGTAATCAGTACAGAAGGTGACTGCGAATTTGTAGCACTTCAGAAGTCTGGAAGTCACTGATCTACTGAAGTCTGTCCCTGTCTTGAACCTACAGCTTGAACTCCTAGAGTGAATGGTAACTTTGGAAGAAGTATAAAAGAATTAAAATTGAGAAAAATATATTGTATTTTACTGCTGTTACGAAGAAGCTTGAGTTGCAAATTAAATTTGAACTTTATACCACGTAGAAATACTAAAGTAATTTCACTAGGGTTTTTTTTTTCGGTTTTATTTAAGAAGAAAAAGAAAATAAAAAGAAAACAAAGTTAAATCATATTCTCTTGCCTAGGAAAAGGTAGAGGGGCAAAGAAAAGGAAAGCATCCAGTTCAGAAAATGAAGGCGAATACAACCCTGGGAAGAAAACACCTAAATCAACACCAAGCAAGGTTAGTTCCATCTGTGCTCTTTTCTCCTTGTAAAAAGAACTCAATGGATTACTTCACATAAAAGGTACACGTTCTTGTAGGTTGCCAATATCATAATGAGGGTTTATGTGTGTTTAGAAATTAGATGTTAGAGGAAGTTCCCTTCGATTCTGAAGAGGGACTAAGAGGGAAAAGGCACGCAGCATCACAACTGATTTGTCTTTTCTTTTCTAAAGAAATCCAAGAAGGCGGCTTTTGACCAGGATTCTGATGTGGAAATCTTTCAGTCAGGCTTTGCCTCCGAAACTGCCCCAAAGCCACGGACGGGCCGGGCTAGAAAAGAAGTAAAATATTTTGCAGAGTCTGATGAAGATGATGATTTTGATATGTTTAATTAAGTGCCCAAAGAGCACACAAATGTTTTCCAACAACTATCTTGTGTTGTCCTTTTGTCCCTTCTGTCGCAAACTTTTGTACATTTGACTTATTTTATGTGATAATGTAATTGATGGTTTTTATTATTGTGTGTAGGCATTTTAACATTTTGTTCTTACACCTACAGTTTTATGCTCTTTTTTACTCATTGAAATGTCATGTATTTGTCTGACTGGCTTGTAGAGATGTTCTAGACAGCTGTGCTAAAGCACATTTTAATTGTCATGGTTGCAAACAGCAAACCTGCTTTTTGAAATGAAGTTTAAACATTAAAAAATGGAAAACTATCGTGTGTGTGTCTGTGTAAAATGTGGACTACAGAGACTACTTCTACACAGTTGGGGCTTTTTTTTTTAAAATAAATATATTTTATTCTTTGCCAGGAGACTCCATGGAAAAAGGTAAACAGTATATGAACATAGAAAGCATTGTTAAACAATCTCAATGTACAAACAGAGCCAGTGAAAGTACATCACAGACTTGCTAGAATATATAAAAAAAAAATCCACTAGTGCTTTAAATGAAACCTAAGAAACTGACACTTTAAATCCGTTAACCGTTCTACCACAGTTTTCACTCTGCTTCATGGTGATTTAACAAGGCCAAGAAGGCAGATTCTCTCCTTGTGTTTCTGGAAGTCCTGGCTGTACTTCCTTCCCTAGCACCTGGAAGGCTGGATAACCCAGCTCCTTCCCTGCAGTCCGTCCTTAAGGAAATACCCCAGACTTACCCATTCGGAAGCTGTAACTGGTTCTGCTGGTTATCACCCCATGAAGTTTCCCTAATGGCTTGAGAAGGAGTAAACAAAAACATGGTAACACTGAAAAGTGTTTCTGCCTTGGAGGCTATCGTTGCTGCAGCAGTGTTGGAGTTAGGCGTGTCGCTAAGTCACCAGCCAGGTAAGAAACCCCTTCTTTAAATTTTAAAGTGACATTAACAGTGGAACAAATGACATCTGAGTAACTGATCTGGCAGTTAATGCTGACAGGGATGTCGTTTCTGCTAGTGCAGTGAATTCTTTTGTGTACTTTTTACAAGGAAGGCGATGCAAATTGAGGGCACCAGAGACACGTTTTCATCTTAATCTAAATCAGACGGTCCTTTAAACTTCCTTTTCTGGATGTGTACAGTAGTCCATGTCATATGGGTGTGTCTTGATCGGTTTAGGTATGAGAGACAAAAGGAAAGCACCAAACATCCAGTATAGAAAGTACAGCCATACATTTGTATGTACAAAGTCATCTCAGAAATGCAACCAGAATTTAAAGTTTGAGATCTGTCTTGTCACCATGCAATCATGAATGTTCAGAGGAGAAAAACAGAAGCTTAACTATTTTTTTTGCATGAAATGGATGATTTAGAGTTTCAAAAGTTTGCATTTTCTAGTTTTAAGAGTTTAAACAGCAAGGAGTATATATCGATACATATGAAAAATTCTTGGTCCTTGTTGAGTTTTTATCTATATATATATACATATATAGATATATATTAAGTCCAGAAACTAAGCAGCAGTAAAAATGTTTGTCTTGCTTTTCATCCCTGTACAGAAGGTATTAGGAATGTCTGAAGTAGCTGGAAAATGTCTTATTGCACCATAGGGGATTGACTGACACTGCCGTTATCCACTGAACTAGGCGAGATACTGGGACTGTGTTCTGCGGTATTTCCGTTTGAGGTTGGTGTCAGTGGTTCATGTCCTTCAGAGTTCTCCAACATTTCCTGAATAAGAGGTGGCATGGATCCAGGAATTTCCATTTTCAATGTAATGACACGTTCCGCACCTTTAAAAAGAAAACAGAAAGTCCTGGCCATTAGCATGACTCGGGGTTGTTGGCACCATCAGTAGTCATTTCACCCTACGTTATTTTGGTGGCTTCGGTGTCTCCTTCTGTACTTCTTGCACACAAAATTATGTAAGTGAACGACTTGAGAAAAAGGAGTTGGATGAGGACTCCTGAACAAATTAATTTAAAATTATGCCAGAGCAGCTGATATTACAACAGAGGTAGATCAGATGACGCACATAGAAGGGAACCAAAATGGCATTAAATTGTACTGAAAAAAGAAATTAAACCATGATGGCATAGATGTCTTTATAAACTGGAATATTCTTGATAGTTTTTACTCTGTACTGGCTCTGCAAAGGCTGTAGAATGACAGAAACTCTGGCTGACTCGTCTGGAATTGATGAGGCGAATCCTGTAAGAGAACTGCTTTCAGGGATCACGTACCACCAAGAGTCTCTCTTCTACTGTGCATCTTTCCAAATGAAACCCGAGACACACCCACCCCTCCAGGACGTCACCGGTCCTTTGGTATGATTCCCTAAAGAGACTGAGCCGTCTTCCTGAGGAGCTGGGGAGCTCTTTTTTTTTTTTGGGAAAGCAGAAGGAGACTGCCCACAAGCACGAACGGTAGAACGAAAGGGCTCCCCTAAATGTTTTTATAGCTGGATGTTATATAGTTCTGCTGGAAGTTTATTTTGTAGACTCAGCTGGATGGAGCTTGCTTTACTAGAGGGGAAACTGGAAAGCTTTAGATAACCTGGTAAATGGCTCCTTTTTAGGATACTTTTGCTTCCAGCTCGTGTTTCTCTTCCAAGTTGTCTGTTGGTACTAATTAATCCAACTGAAGTGCTCACTTCTTTTTATAAGCATGCTGTAGCTAATCTTTTAACCTAGATATCTATCCCTTAAGTGGAGCAGTTTAGGTTTTAATGTAAAACAACTGTATTTATTTGAATTAACTGGCCCCCCCAAAGTCTTCTCAAAAACCATGTAAAATGAAATTAGTCATTTTTTTCAAAAGCATAAACCCACCCCATCTATAGGTACATGGGCACCTGTACAAGCTCATGTACTTGCTTCGCTATTGAGAGTAGCAAATCTGTAGTTGGGGCAGCAGTGAGGAAGCAGAACTGCATCAACCGCTGAAAACAGTAAGATGTGTAGGGCTTTAGACTCTCTGTTTTCAGGCTGATCCCCCTCCCACACAGCTCCCCAGGCACCTGGAGGTGACCACACACGAAACAGCCAGATGTGGCTGAAATTCAGTCTTGGGGAGCAGCAGTTGTACACAAATGAGAGGAGCACAGTCACCTTCCAAGCCCCAGCACAGGGCAGAACGGGGGTGCACAGGGGCTGCTACAAGCTGACACAGCCCCAACAGCCCACTGCCACCTCCAGAACTGCTGCCCGGCCACCCCTCTGGGGCTGCACGCGTCAAGGGACAAAGCATGAAGGTAGGAACCCCCCGATGAAGTGACAGTGTTCAGCTAAGCCTGTGCTCTAGAGAATTTGTGCTGGCGCTTAGACTGTGTGTCTTTCACATGGGTCACACAAGACTACAGAAAACGTAAAGCCAAAACTGACCCAGGTGTGAGCAGGGCTAGTTTGGATTAGAGCTGCTGACCCTCCCGCAACAGAGCACAGCTCTAAATCACCGGGTCAGGGGAATTTTGGATGCACAAGTGTTTACTGCTGTCTGTAAACACTTTGGGTTTTTTGAAAGCCATTAGCGATACAAAGCGCATGTTGACCCACAACCCATGGTAAAGATTAACGAAGGTTTAATTGCGGGTTTTATCTTGACAAAAAGATGACTAACAAGGAGTTCATGCTAATGACTCGCTAACCTACTTATACCTAAGACAGCATTTTCACTGTAAGTCGAGTGAAGAATGTAGTACCGTGTATGTTGAAAGCAGAACAAATTTAAACATGGGCATTACATAAAGAAGGGAAGAGAGAGGTCACAAGGACCTTTCTTAGCTCTATTAAAAAAATAACATCCTAGGTCTCTAGGCCAGTTTTCTCTGAAACGTAACACCGATTCTACGGCTGAAATATTGGGAGACACTGTACCTTTTGCACTGATGCTGCGAAGATCTGTGATTTTCATTAAGATCTTTGGGAACATATGAGGCTTGTTGGGTCGTCTCTTTCGGATATAGATCTTCAGCGCTTCAAGCAACGGTTCCTGAAGCTTATCCACTTTCATTGGTTCTTCAAGGTCCTGGCGATCTGTAGGAAGGTATCATATCACTCCTATGATTTTAATTTTTTTTTTTTTTTTTTTTTTTTTTTTGGTTACAAACGCCAAATCACAGAAGCTCCTCCATGTCCTTGATTTCATGAATTCATGAATTTCATCTTTCTTTCCATTTATGACCCACACTCTGTACTGAGCATTACACAGGAAGAGAATAAACCATGGTGTTCTGAAACTTAGATTCATTTTCCTTGGTGACTGGAAATATTTGTCATTTGAGTGGTCCAGAATTACCAGTTTGCTCTTGCACCTCCCTCTCCAAAGGGGAAAACAGCTTGCTGCAAACAGTATTTCACAGTTAATTTTGTGTGTGTCATTGATGAGCTACCGAGGGATCCCAAGAGATTACAGCTCATGTGGTTCACTAAAATAAAGTGAGTTCCCACCAGGTATCAGCAGATGGCAGTGCTGGCTTGAGTGACAACAGACGTCACCAATAAACCAGGAGGCACCGGTCATCTATTAAAGACATCTCAGAACCCATCAAGGCTGTTGATGGGTTATGGTTAGAGACACATAAAATTGGAATGATTTTGTTCTAAATGCCCACAAAGCCTGAGTTGCGTTTTTTAAACACTCTCTAACAGCACCCGCTTTGTATTTCAGCAAAATGGCCCAACTAAACAAAGTGGCTTTCTCTGGCTAGTCCAGGTTTTGCAGAGCAGAGTGCCTCAGTGATTAAAATAACAGAAATTTACAGAGGAATTTGGAGATTATCTGAGACTTTGCTTTTTGTATTCTAAAATGATTTTATCTGCTTTCATTTGACAATGTCCCTTTCGAGTGGTCATCAACCTGCTCCAAATCATGGCATCAGTGCCACTATGCAAATTTTGAAGTATAATCTTTTGAAGTATAATCTTTTTTTTTTTTTTTTTTTTTTTAAGAAGTTGTCACCAATGGCGTCTGTGTGACCCAAACTATCTGTGTATGCACACAATTACATTCTGAGAGCTGCACAACGGGCATCCATCTTGCTGTTAACAAAGGGCATTCATAGAGGTACCTATATACTGCTTCTGAAAATAGAATCATAGAATCATAGAATGGTTGGAGTTGGAATGGCCTTGAAGATCATTGAGTTCCAACCCCCCTGCCATGGGCAGGGACACCTCCCATTAGACCACAGGTTGCTCAAAGCCCCATCCAGCCTGGCCTTGAACACTTCCAGTGATGGGGCATCCACAACTTCTNCATAGGAGAGGTGCTCCAGCCCTCTAACCATCTTTGTGGCCCTCCGCTGGACCTGTTCCAACATTTCTATGTCCTTTCTCTGTTGAGGACTCCAGAACTGGAGTATATGCTACTATAAAATATACTACTATATCCTGTAGTCCTTTATGAGGCAAATAATAGGACTGGTTACCTGACAGGATGATTTAATTAATTTAAAAACAAATCAATAATTATACCAATAACTATCACCAGTGGAAAACAAGCTTTAGTGTGAAGTGGTTTGTGTAACCTGTATGATAATATTACATGTATGTGTTTTATATGTAAGTTTTAGTACAGGAAAGCAAACCAAGTGAAACATAAATAAAGATCTTATCGTGTCTGTCCTTCTCAAATGCATCCGTGTTTAAGCGGTACGATACCTCCACAGATTAAGCAGATGGCACTAAGGAGACCTGTTTCGGTATCATCCATTTCCAAAGGCAGGAGCTGGTTGGCAAACGTGAACACGAGATCCGTCAGCGGGCCAAATCCGGCGTTGTGCATCTGAGTTCGGTTTAGGGTAAGGCCATCTGAAAAGGTCATGGTGTCTTGTTCTGGTGTGTATCTTGTGCAAATTCTAAGGATCTGTGGGAGGACACACACGCACACACACAGACAAAAGAAAAAGAAATCTGAAGAAGTCACTCCATGAGAGTTGCATTTTCTCAGTGTGGCAAATGACCCATGGAACCGCAGTGCACCATCACACCAAAACAATCCCAAACCAAACTCCAGTTTTTTTGGTTTTTAGGAGCAAAAAATTTCTCTGGTACAACATAAGTATACACGATTGACTATAGGTGTTTTTTATGAGGGAAATTTAAAGGAACTTCCCCCCAGCTATGAAATTATGAGAACTTCTATGTAATTCTCACCACTTAGGTCACCATCAACATTATATTCACATCAACTGCTCTTTAATTAGTATGCTATAAGCACCTGACCATAAAAACCCATTGCACTGCTGTTCTAATCCAGCAAGATCACAAAAGTCTCTCACCTCTTTGAACACATACATATTTCATTGATTTGGGGATCAATTTTGCGTTACAGCGCTTCTCTGGGTTGTGTCTTTAGTAAGGACAGAGTGTTTGTGGCACCTCGTGTGAGCGAGCGCCGACACAGCTGAGCTGGTGAAAGAGGCAGAACGGAACTTGTGCTTTGGGGAGTCCTGTCTTCTGCGAGAGCAGGCAGGGAAACTCCATGCTGTGCCCACAGCCCCTGCATGAGGGCTCCCCAGAAAGACAGCAGTGCGATGCCCTCCAGTTCTCCAGCAGCTGCAGGCATAGTCTCCACCCAGTGCTGCTCATCCTGGGACCTTGCACCTCAACGGATGATCAGACTTGGAAGCTCCACAGGGCAGCGTGGGGTTGCCGGCAGCCTGGCCAGCAGCCTGAGGAGCTGGGCCAGCTTTTCTTCTTTCGTGGTTGTTGTTGTTTCCATGTGCTGTACAATCAAATCTCACCAGCCCGCTGAGAGCCTTCCCTCAAGCTCCAGGTCTCCCCGGTCCCAAGCCCTGGGCGGCACTGGGAAGGGTGCAGACCCTGCCCGCCCAGTGCACAGTGTATCTTCCCACTGCTGACGGTCACTCACTCCTCTGCGAGCCCAGGCAGTGCTGGTCTTGGCACATCTGCTGGTTTGGCGACAGTCACCCAGCACTGACCCCAGATGAAAGTGCTTTGGAGAGGAGGATGGGGATTCGCACCTCTAACCGGACACAGAGGAACGCAAACACCAAGGATGCTCTGCATTTTGTTAGAAGACACCTGTGGGGCAGCCCCTGCGTCAGGAGGGCTGTCACAGCGGAGGGGACAGCGCGGCCAGAGAGCGCGAGCACGGGAACGCTTTCACCTCTCAGAGCTAACCTGGGATGTGTCCCATGAAAGACTCCGGGCTCATTTGTACAGCTGCTATTAATGACCACCACCTTAAGGATCAAATAAGAGACGTCCATCATGTTGAGCTAGTTCTGTTATATATAGATATATGCCAATCCTTAATGTTTAAAAGGTGGAAGAAAGCTTATCCTTAAACTAAACTGAACTAAAACCTTACACCAGTCTAGCTGATTAGCTGAGCGAAGACCACAGCTATATTTTTTCAGGGCCTGACTGTATCTATTTTCCATCCAGCCATCCCACTTGGTTTTAAAGATTCAACACAAAAGATTTACACAAACGTAAGTGAGCACAGGGAGAATTTGAATTATCCTTATAGCTGCCGAAGCTCTGAGTCAGAGGCCCCAGCACTTGGCAGCTGACCAGTCTGGGCTTGGTTCTCCCAGTTTCATCTTTGCCTGGCAACACTGCTCCAAATAAGCAGGGAGGAGAACGAGGAGGACATGGCATGCAAGAGACCTACAGGGAAGCTTTTATTTCTCTTCTTAAATTCCTTGGTAAGAGACTTACTAGGGTGTATTTCTGCAGAAGGCTCTTCAACTATTTTCTATCTCAGCAATAATCTTATCTCACATTGAAGCACGGAGACTCTCTGTGGTTGGACAGGCATGTTTCACGTTGTTCCCCTAACCCCTGAATTAGAATAAGCTCTTGAAATTACTTGAATCAAGGACCAAGAGAACCACAAATCAAGCACAGGGCACTTAAATTCTTCACTGTCCACAAATGCCTCACTCATAGAAGTGATCTTAAAAGGCTGCTGGTAACTCCAAAGGTTTCATGTAACAGCCAAAGTGTATTTCAGGATTATTAGTAGAAATTAACATTACAAAGCATGGCACCCTGTCAATAAGAGACAGCGTGTTTACCATATTCTGCGCTGCCAGTAACCACCGGCAGTTCTCTCCCCTCAAGTTCGCTGTTGGTTATGCTTTTAAATCTTTAAAAGCATTGTACAGGAAGGAGAAGAAATATGCAGAGCTTGTTGTTTTCAAGAAAAGCAAGGTTTGAAAACTTTGCATATTTATTGAGAAACCCAAGAGCTACTTGGTTTACTTCTCCAGTGGTATGCAAGAGAAACTGGAGTGCAGCTCTTTCCACCATAGCTGCCTTCAGCAAGGCCTACCATGACCTTGTACCCATGTTTTGGAGGAACAAGGCTCTGTATTTCTTCAATGGTACTGATTTTCCCTTAGCTCAGCTGGGGAGAAAGGCAGCCCTTTTTATTCTGGTGCTATTTTAATTGGTAAGCCTTAGCAATGAAAGTTCCTTCCTCCACACCCTCAGGATTCCCAGCTTGGCAAATTAGCGGAGCAGGACTTGGAGCTAAATTGGGCAATGCCTTGGTGTTTCCCAAAGGCTGCCCGCAGCCTCCCTGGCAGCTGCCCAAGCAGGGGTGACAGACACAGTTCCTCTGTGTCCTCCCTCCAAGAGCAAGTCTGGATACCAGCTGCCAGCGCCACGTCGCCCAGAGGCTCCCAAGCCTAGAGGGACTGGGGTGCCCTGGAGTGATCATCTAAAAAAACCCAGAGGCCCAGCATGTGCCTCCTTCCATACAACAAGCTGCTGGTTCCCTCCCTGCGAAGCTCTTCATGCTCATCTCTGGGTACCACAAGTCCCTCTCCTTTTGGGGGTGCAGGCTGGGGCTGCTTGGCAAAGACCTACCAGATTATGGCCCCCACGGCGAATGCAGCAGAAGAATTCCAGGTTGGATCCTCATCAGGAATGAATCTGGCGTTGGGTTACTCAACCTAGAGCCCCCATGAGCACGCACAGAGAGAAACCTCCAGGGGCCTTGCAAAATTTAGAATTAAAACATAAATTTCCCCACAGAGTTTAGCTGCTTCCAGGCTTAGGCAGCAAGTAGAGCAGCTTTTTGCAGAAAGCAGACCGCGGGCTTTCACACCGAGGTGCTGCCCCAGCCGCCAGCTGGAGGAGCCTGGGGAGGCTCTGCTGGGCACTGCCACAGCTGAAGCTCAGCCATGTGCTTCTGCAACGACTGCGCAGAGGTTGACTGCAGCAATCGGGTCTCAGGTTTCTCCTGTGTTCCTGCAGCATTATCCCACAACACTCTGCTATTAAACTCCGAGGCAGATTATTTGAAATGTTGGTTTTTTGGTTTTGTTTGGTCTTTTCTTTTTTTTTTTTTTTAAATTAGTATCCTTCATCAAGATCCTCAAAATGCCATGGATATTGCTGATTCTCTGCTAAACCTTTCTTGGGCAAACTTCCAGCACCAAAGTGAAGCTGATTTCAAGCTCATATTCACTGAAGACCATATGGGAAACGTCAACACTTCAAAATAAGAAATCATGGTATCTTTCTCTGGTTTAAACTGAACCACTGTCTAGAAGACATCCTCCTAATGTCCTCGATGTTGTTTAGATTTGTAACCAAGCCAAGTGTTTTAGTTGTCACTCTGTTCTTAAATGCCACTTGCAACCATAAATAAGGTTCTTGCCCATGATTAAAGGACCCTTTGTTTTAAGGAGTATTGAGATCTTAAAGCATCTGGGGTTCCTATGAGCCAGCTACAAAGTGCAAAGCAAAACCACCACAGGTCACACAAAACCAGAATCGACCAGAAAGTTGCATTTGCAAAATTGTTGCTGCCATAAAATTGCTATTCATTTTAAACAAGATTAGTTCAAGCAAACTTTTTTTTTTAAGAAATTCTGTCATTAGACTCTAGCTGCCTTCATCAGCTGGGATGATTTCCATGAGGCGAAACCCAAGCAGGTGACTGAAACAACGAACAAACCTCCACAGCACTGCCATACCCCACCAGCACGGGTTGTTCCATACACGCAAATGCCTTCCTACCCTACTGCTAACACACAGGGGTTTACAACAGAAAGCAAAAATGCTATTATTAAAGATTAGGGCTCAAGGACTTCTGAGGTTTTGACCTATTGGGTTTGAGACAGTCTGGACTCCAGGCTCTTTCCACATTCATTTTGCCAGAGCTGGGAATGCTTGACCGCTGCTGGGCCAGCCTACCAGCAGACAGAAGCACTCATTTTTACGAGGGTTACTAACTGAATTTTAGTAATATTTATGCCTGAAACTTTTGGCAGCAGAGCAGATACAAATTCCACCATCCCCAATCGGCGCCTTCAGCTGCCTTGCGAGGCTTGATGTTATTTCCCTTCCAGAGATTTTGCTTGTTTGTATATAAAACAATTCTTTGGCCCATACCCAGCCAAGTTTACTGAGCTCCTGGCACCATTTCCTTTGTCAGCCTGTTGGGGGGTTTCAGCATCCAGCTGATCAGAGCCCTCAGCAGGCTCTGTAAGACTCCCCCCAGCCCAGAGACGGTGCTGCTGGGTGGGTGGGCAGTGAACTGGGGTTCTGCTGGTGGGGGGAGCCCAGCTGCCTCACCTGGCCAGGGCTGAGAGCCCCACACTGTCTTTACCTTGCATGCCATGTCTCTGGGGACACGTCCTGGGCACTGCAGGGCAGCGGGAAGGGAAATGCAGAGCGGCCAGGCTTGTCCCCACGCTCGGCAGCACTCACACAGCAGACCACGGGCAGGCAACAGCAGAGGGAAGGGAAATAGTGCTCACCCTGTGTCTCGAGGTATGAAATAAATCATTCAAAACACTCCTCATAATTAGGAGAACCAGCTCATTGGGGGCAGGGAATATGCACTATTAAAACACTGCTCCAAATGTTGAAGTTTAGCTTACACAGAGCACTTCTGATGATGTGTGGGTGACGTGGGTTTGATGGATATGGACATTTCATTACGCATTACTGTGCTCGTGGTAATCATCCCTTTCTCTTTTTGAGCAGCAAGCAAAATAGGTACATAAGCAAAATAGCCACATCAAGCTTTTGCAAACATCGCATGGGAAAGCCAAGACTCTTCATGGCAACCACATCTTATCTGCTCCAGTTCCTGAAAAAGCCTCAGCTGCTCCCTGCTATGGGCGCCTGTGGCACTCACTGCACCCTGTTGGCTCGGATGCGTCCCCTTCCCTGGCTTCATGAAAAATGAGAATGAGCAGGTGACCAGGTCTCAGTAAAGTTTCTAACTTGAGCTTGAAGGCGGCCACATGGCCACAAAGTAACAGTGGTGAACTGTATTAAAGAATCAACCCTTTCTATCCATTAATTAGTTGAAATAAAGTCACCATTTACCACCTGCTTCATTATTCTTCTTCTAATCTGGCAACTAGGCTTTTATTTAGTCACTTTGATCAAAGGCTGTGAAGTGCCCTTATCTAGGCACTTCAGATAAAAGCCCCTAGCAGAAAGGCTACCCCTAAATACTTGATATTATCCAGCCGGTGTTGGCGACACAAGCAGCAAGCGGGGCTGCCGGGGGAACGCTGTGCCACAGGGGCTGTGCAGGCTCCCGGGGCAAGCTCCCACTACCCACCCCAACAAAAAGCGCCAGGAGCTCACAGAATCCTGAGAAATTGCAGTATTAGGATGTCTTTTTCCAGCAGCTAAGGAGTCAGGACATGGCAGCAACAAATAGAGGGGGGCAGCTTAAGGGCTGAAGTTTTAGGGGTAAAGCGTTTGGAGGCGCAGATTCTTGCAAAATCCGAACTCCTTCCCACCATTTTTGGGTAGTTTCTGTAATAACCATTTGTTACTGGTTACAGCAGCAAAGAACAAAGCGGTTCCCATCCCATACATCTGGCAGAATACACTTGAGGCAACATCACAGTTTATCGATTACTGAATGCCTTTTGAGGCGAGGGGAACGTAAGTGTGTCTTATCAGGACAGGGCTGGCAATGACAGGCATGCAACTGGTAACGAATGGCCCTGCCCCGTGGAGGGACCACACACAGTAATGATGAGATGGTCAGGTCTGACTGAGCAACTGGACGAAAGGGACAAAGGGAGTTGAATCTCGAGCATGACAGGGCAACCTCAACCTTCCCTGTTCTTATTCACTGGAGAACGATATCCCTTCCCTTCTCCCACCCCTCTTCCTCCTTCATCAACATCCTCTAGATGCGATTCTTCAAAACAGCTTTTGACAAACCAGGAGGAAAAGGTCACAGCAGTTAATGTCCTCCTCAGTATGATCCTGTTTGAAGCAATTCACTTTTAGAAATTCCAAGATTAATTACTTCAACGTCAGATCCCCTAGTTTCAGCTCCTGTGTTGTGCTGAAAATGTATCTACATATATCTATCCATCCCACAATGGGTTTCTTGGCCATGCTTGGCTCAGCAGAGACCTTAAGGTTTGTACTCAGAAGAAAACATTTAAAGTATGTTTAAAACACATTCAAATACTGTTTTACTGAAAGTTATTGCTACGGCCAAGAATAAGAAGCCTATTTGCAACTAAAAGCCTGGAGACCTCTAAGGTCTTGATAAAGAAATGCTGAGATCCCAGAGGGTTCCTCTGAAGGTCAGTGTGACAGAAACAACTGGAGAGAAAGGGAGGGAAGACAGCTTGCCTTGACATAGCAGCAAGGGCTGGAGAAAAACTCCAAGCCCATCTGCACAGTTCCTTGCTGCAGGTTGTATCTTTGCCTATTTAAAATTAAATGACATTTAGCTAAAATGTCCACAGGGTCCCTTACAGAGCCCACTTCCCCAAGTGCCTGCAGGACTGGTGAAAGCAGGGGGATCTACGTGGCTGGAGGCTCATGCCTGCTGGGCTCCAGGCACAGCAGGTTCCACTCTACAACCTGCAAAAACCTCACTCTGAAGATTTCTATCTTGTTCCTCAAATCATCTCACGACCACACATACAGCACGCTCCTAAAACATCATACAGTGAACTGTCTTTCTAGGTACCCTTTATACAGAGCACTACGTTTTGGAGGAAGGAGGAAAGAAAGAGAATCGGCTCTTTCTTCCGTGCTAACAATAAGGAAATTTTTCCGAAGTTGTACATATTTCAAGTTGGTGCCACAATACCAAAATGTGTCCTTCTTGTAACTATACTGAAATCCACAAACTGTAAGGACTTATTTTGGAAAGTACGCTCATCCCATATAACACGTCTGCAGACGCGCTAGAGTCTGCTTGGGACCGTACCAGACTACCCAGTGAGTTCAGCTTTGCAACCATAAAGCCAGGACAGTATTTGACACCCCCTCCCTGTCGATTAAAGTAAAAAGAACAGTAGAAAATGCATTAGTACCATGAAAATGATGTTAAAAATACGTACCAGTATATCCAGGCAGGCCGCTTTAAGTAGAGTTATCTGGTCTGCAATGGTCAAACTTGTAAAGCCTGGCAATCGCTTTGCAAATTCCACTATTTTAATAATGCACTTTGTTGCAAGTTCGCTGAATTTGTCCCAAAGCCCGAGGTCCAGTCGCACCCGATGATCTGCGCTGGAGTTCTGGAAAGACAGACAGAAGGCACCATAAATCAACAATGTCCCTTTTAGTAAATGGTTTTTCAAGGGAAAGAAATAACAACCGAGTATTCCTTCCAGAAGTACTTTCTATTAACATTCCAGGCATTTTCTGCAGCTTGCTGTTGGGATGATGCTGGTTTATAACTTGGATTAATCGCCTGAAAATTCCTTGGATATTTCTCTGTTACTTACGACTGCAGAGGCCATCTGTACAAGGAATACAAATGAACTTAAACATTTCCAAATGCCACTATCATTATTCTTCCTTGCCATTATATAATAAGTGCATTGAGAGAGACAATTTACAGTTGTACCCCAGAAAATATAAATGAACAGTGGAACAAGAATACCGGGTCCTCATCTGGAAAAAGCAGCACAATATTTGGATCATAGTTTCACATACTTAAGGTCTTAGCAAATTAGTTCTACTTAATTTATCTGCTCTGTGGCTTTGCACAAGTTTTACAGCTTTCTCAAGCTACTCTCCCATGAATTAAAGAGCATTTCTTTACACAACGTTAAGAAAAACACCATGTGCACTGATGAATGCTGGATGTTCATTTGATGGTACATCCAACATACACCCTCCTGGCTGAGGTGTTAAAAGGACGTTCCAGCTGCATCTTTCAGAGACTGTTTCCATATATTCATGCGTCTTAATCGAAAGGGCTGTAATTTGCTAGGATGAGTAGCAAATTTGTGTCAAGTTTGTGATTAAACTCATGTTTTCATACCTTCAGAAAAACCACTTGACCCTTGAAAACGTCAAACGTGTCTATTTGACACGAGGCCAACAAAAGATGGGGGCAGGGGAAACCTGGTGAGCTCCTTTCCAACCCACACATGATCCCAGTGGGGTGATGAGAAATGGGTAACAACAGAGCTCTGAAACACCCGAGGCCCCTCGCCTCCTTCCCCAGCATGCAGGATATTCCCATTCTGCCAGCGTTTCATCCGATGCTGTGTGGGATGCAGTCAGCATAATGGTTCCCCTCTACTATCTCCTGAACCGCCGAGTTTGGTGTGCATTGCAGTTGCCTTCAGCATCTGGGCGGTCTCCTCTTCACTGTATGAGGAATTTTACCTCTAGAAATCTGCTCCTGATGAATCTGCCTAAGGTGCTGAGCTGCAACCACGGAAAACCAAAGGCAGAGTTTCTCTCTTGCACATCTCATGTGAGCTTGTTGACAAACGAAGAGAGAGAGAGAGACCTCCAAAAAAAAAAGGCTAAGTTAGGTGCCGACGGCAAATAAGGGAAAATCCCCTCGGAAGACAGCTTTCTCCCCAGCTGCAGAAGAGGCTGGTGGGATTAGCTGCCTTAGTTTTAACTAGGTGAAGTTAAACTGCTAAATTAACTTTAAAATTAAAGTTAAGAGAGAAGCCTCTACCTAAAAGTCTACCAGACGTGGCAGATAAATAGCCATCGAAAAGCATCCAGGTTACACAGATCACACTTTCTCGGAGGAAGCATCTCCAGTGACTGTGCCACCATCGCTGCTGATCGTCAGGACATTCAACCTCACCTTGGAAACCTCTGAAACTACCAGCTTTTTTTGGTTCACAGGAAGGACACAGAGCCTGAGGAGGTTAACAAGGGGATGTGGGGTGAGCTTGGTTTGACTGTGATGCTCTGTCACCTGCTCCCGGGGCTGCCTTCACAGACGCCATGAACACCATCAGTCATGACAGGGAAAGTCCTGATGGGTCCCCAAGGACCCCGCCAGCCCGACATTCACCCTCACTTGCAACAGGGTGGAAACTCGAGACAGTAATATTTATATCAGGCCCTTACTGCAAAAAATAAATGTTAATTATGCTGCAGTTTGAAGGTGCATATGTGCTCTTCCCCACTCCATCTCTTTTTAAGGGATAAGAAATTAACTTCAGGATTTTGATTTGAATTTTTATTCTGGGAACTTTCTCTGTTTTGGTTTGGGCTTTTTTTTAAATGACATTAGAAAATATAGGAGAAAATGTCTTTTGAATTCTAAACCTGAAGAATTGTCTTCAAAATCGTCCAAAACTAATGGGTTAACAGTCATTGTAATGCCCTTTGAAACATTTCTTTCGGCTACTGGAGTATGCATCCTTCAGATTTATTTTATTTCATCCTCAAGGACCTTGGTGAAATACAGTACATTGGAGGAAAAATAAGATCAAGATGTGCAGTCATTCAGGCTGTAATTAAATTTAATAGGCAGTTTATCCAGTTCATAGAAAGATGGCATAGCAGAGAGCTACACAAAGCAGAGCCTAAAGCAGGAAATCATTTTACAATAGGGTATCCATCTGGAAAAAAAGACGTTGCATGAAACCAGCAAGTGTGAACGAAATCTTCATCAGTATCATATGAGGTTACTTTATCATGCTGCAGTACCGGCAACGGGAAGTTTGACGTGTCTTCTATTAAGAGTAATGCACGGCCTTCTTAACAAATGTAAATCTGACTCACTATTATGCAAACTGAAGAGAAGGGGCAGTTAATAAAATACAAAATAACCAGCGGTTTTATTACGCTGGGTGCCAGATTCCTCAGTGTTGGAGCTAATGTGGTTTACAGATTATCTTTGAGATGCTACAAATGGAAAGACTTCTAACATTTTATTTGGTAATATACATAGTCGCAAGCATCAGGGAAAATAGCTGGATTTTTAGCAGTATTTCTGAATATGTAAAACCAAAACTGACTGAATATCAATGTATAGGTTGAACAATAAAACACAGGGTTAATAAAATGTATGTTAGAAGCAGAAACTCTGATTAAATTTGCCTGGGGATCTCCTCTAACCATGCTGTGAAAAAGATGCAGACGCTATGACTTTTCCTGAATATTTTACTGAAGCAGTTTTTTAGGTGTCTTTTCCAGGAGCAGCCTTGCATGTTTTTCAGGCCTCTGCACCAGCGCACATATGGTGGAACAATACTGTAATACACCCTAGTGGCATCTTTGTCAGTGGAAAAGCCCAACCTTGCTATGAAATCCAATTAAACAGCCATTTTTGCCACATAAATTGATCCCATTTTTTCCATCATTTTTGTTTTTTCATTGCAGGCTGCTCTGTCTCCACATCAACGATATGGGATAAGGTACTCACAGAAACATACACAGTAGCAGAATCCCTACTGTCTTTAAAATCCACTTTACAAACGAAACAAGGCTCACAGGGGCACTCTGCCCTAATCAGGAACACTTGCTATGCCTCTTTAGTAAAAGCAGCAATGCACTCCAGCTCCGGTGAGCTCACCAAGGACCACAGCACACGCCTCTGCTCAGTCCCAGCATCAGGAGACATGTGTATGGATATATATGTGTGTGTATATATAAATATATATATATTCCTCTGCAATGGCACAGAACAATAGCCATATAACTTCTAAGCCCAGAACTTAAAAAGGACAAAATGCTATCAAGATGCAAAACCTCTTCTCTTCCAGCCAGCCAAAAGCAACCGGGGAGAACCTGCAGCAAAGGTCCGCAGAGTCAAAATTATTTGCTGCTTTATCCTCCCTTTATCATGAGCTGGATGTAACACAGCTGTAGACTTACAAATAATACCAGTCCCAAGGGACAAGCAATATAGTTACACTCAATTATACTGTAAAGTATGACATCTCCAGAGAAATTACTAAGGCACTCTCTCTTACCTGGATGACAGTAATAAAACAGATCTATTTATGATGGACTTTTGAAATCCATTACGTTTAAACAGCTTGCTGATTCTCATCACCGGCAGAACTATACTTGCCACTGCCCACCAAATGCAACTGTTAAGTCAAATGACCCAGGGAATTTAATATGAGTGCCATTCTCCCATTATTTTAAGTAGACTTTTATTAACTATGCAAAGTATGGTAATTATTACAGATTGGGACACTTTTTCTTTTTAAAGAGCAGATGGATATAAAAGACCTAATGGAAAATGCTTCTCCAAAACCATTTTTTAACAGGTAAAAATACACAATGGAGGAAAAAAATCACCATGTAACCTTTCCCTCTGGGAAAAGCAGGGTGCAGCGCTCAAGAGCGAGAGGAGCCAGATAACACAAGCCAAATGTCTAAACAGACTTTTTTTATGACTGTATCTCTGCAAGGTCCTTTCTGCTCTACTCTCTTATACTTAAAATTCTTTGCTCTTTTTAGCACTGAGCAAAATCGTGTCTTAAGTCAGTTTGAACCATCAGGCAACCAAAGGCACACAGGGGCCGTGCTTGCAGAACAGCGTCTTCTGTCCACTGTCTCTACCAGCACGTAAGCACAAAGCTCATGAAATTCAAGCGAATCCACATCTATTCAATACACTCATTTCTCACCTCTTGCTTAAAGAATTAAATAAAAAAAAATAAGGTTACAAAAGCAATCTGAATGCTCTGCAGTGTGAGCACACCATGCTTCATGACTGCTAGCCAGCAGAACGTGGCATAAAAGCAGGACTGGTGGTAATCTTCTGCCCATACCAGCTCACTACCATCAACAAAGCAAGTGTGGCGTAAGGTTCTTGTTGCCCTTGGACTCGGCATTTAGAAAAAAAACGCTGTGTTCTCCTTTTTTTTTGACTTTTGGTCCCTACTTCAAGTGTTTCAAAAGGAAAGTTTATTGCCTCAGCCCTGCTGTTTGATGATGGTGTTGTCCAAGCACTGATGCTGTGCTCCTCCAACCAGCACACACACCTTCCACCTCCCAAATCCTCCCGGATCCTTCACCACTGCAGAAAGGCTTCTCTCTGGCTCCTGGGCTGGTGGGCAGCTGGAGATGAAGCTCACCCTTACTCCAGCGATACTCTGCCCCTTCCACAGCTGGGCAGACACAGTTCATAAAAATGAGCTCTTAACACTGAATTCCTACCCAAAGAGCTGGAGTGGTCGCCAGACCATAGCTAGATGAGATTTAAACTTACTGCAACTCACACAGAGACTAAGAGAATGCAGCAAGAAGACAGTATTTAGCACTGCAGCTATTACGTTTTGACACAGCTGTTGAAGGAAGACACATTGCTCTCAAAGATTCAAGGTAAGCCAAAAATAACTCTTTCAGTATACATTTGTTACTGTAACTTGTATAATACCAAACTAGGATAAAGCAGCCACGTGCAACAAACTGCTGTGGACTTCCAGCAGACCAACAATAAAAACCAAGAAACCTCTTTCCCCATGCTGTCTGATCTGGCCTGAGATACAAATGACCAATATCCAGCCTCAGAATGTGGTCAGGTCATGATTACTTGGGACCCGTAGACAAGCCAGATTCAGCTTCTCATTATTTAGACGCAGGTGCCCTCAGCAAGGGCTCTGAAATTCCAACAGGGATATAAACTCACCATGGGGGTCAGGGGGAATCCAAGGATGAAGGCATCAGTGGTGGGTGTGATATGCAACAAGACCCTTTCCAAGTTCATCCTCTTGTATCATTTCAAGAGCTAAAATATTAATGATACTTAAGCATCCAATACATAATGCAAGTGTATAGGTACCCAGGCTTATCTTTCAACCCTCCAGGATGTTTGGCAAATACCAATATGAAGTGCCACCACACCAGCAGCAGTGCACTCTTCTAATTCAGAGGCAACACACAAGCACATACCGACATGTTCATGCTGGGAGGTACACCAACAGAATATTCTGGGATAGCCATGCCAGTTGCAAGGCAGCCCATGAGCTGGTGTGCCTGGCTAAGAGTCCCAGCTGTGGACATAAGATCACCTTTTCTAAAAGGCATGAACTTGCCATCTTTGAACTGGGAAGATATTTTTCACACTCATTCAGAAGCATTCTCGTGTTTGCAGAAGTGCGAGAGCCTATTTGGAAGATTCTATTCGCTCCAAGATGAAGATGTAACCACATGTGCAGAGGACATTAACCCAGGAATTTCCTTGAAACGACACAGTGTGGATCCCACCATCTCCAGCTCTGCCTTTGGTTGTGTCACCAGCTGGCTGCTTTTGAGCTTCCAGCCTCACACGCTGCGCTAGTCCCTGGGGGTCTGCCTGTGCAATATTTACCAGTAACGCCTTCGCTGACTGTTTTAACAACATTTCACCCAAGCAGGGATAGGGCCACAGAAACATGCAGAGGACAGGCACCTTCCCCAGCGCTGACCATTTTATGTGGGTCTCAAGATTAAATGCGAAAAACGTTTGTGAAAATACTTGCAGCAACATGAAAAACATGTTTTTTTCCTAACATCACACCATATGTGCTTGCTTTTCTTGCACTTAAACACAAAGTCTTACACCTAGACCTACAAGTTTTGAACCTTGCACTTTATAAACAGATGAATATAGCATGAAAGAGCACCCCGCTAACTAGAACAGTGACTATTGATGCCACACAGGGATTTGCACAGATCACTCTCTAAGAAATTTAACATTTGTTTCAGTATCAGAGCATTTACTCAGAACAGAGAGCAATCCAGTGACAGAGATACTTCACTTGGCTTCTAGGCCTTGGTTGCAGGTCTCCAGCTGGGGAGCCATGGAGGAAAGTCCTGTAGAGGCAGGTGTCTCCTTGCCCCAGACATGATGGTCCTGAACTCCCAGCCTCGACAGCAAGAGTACACGCTCAACTACTTCAGGACTTTCTGCACATCTCTGAAACAGCCAGTGCTGCTACAACCAACAGCAGACCCAGCAACATCATTTCTCTAGCACTAGGTCTTTAAGCGTTACCTAACAATTATTTTTAAGCATCTCTTTTAGTACCGGATTTGCAAACTTGACATTGACTTTCGTCTCCAAAATAAATAAATGTCACAGGCTTTATCTATATTTAGCAACTTATATAAGTATAGAAAAAAATTATTTCCCCGAGTCATCCTCTGGAGAAATTCCTACAGTACTGAACTTCTTGACAGAGACACAATTTTTCACTTCTAAAAGATGCAAAAGTGATTGCTGCTTTGTGGTATTTTGGTAGACTGCAAATGAGCATTTTGGAAAATGTTTTATACAGACATTCCGTATTTTCTTGACATTGGTAGCTTTGGGACTGTCATCAGTAATCCAGCAGCATTTCAGAACTCTCTCCACCTGCAAAGTTGTAATCCACTGACGCACAAGCAGAGATCACGTCTTTGGAAGCCAACAAATTTCTAATGAATGATGGCATGTAATTAACTCATGGACTCCAAGTTTGTCTCTTGGCTGGATTAATCCTTCAGACAGTCTCTTGCAACACCACTAGGTAATGCTTATAGTTAAGTGCAATTTCTCTTCTTCAGCATGTATTTGCATGCATACCTGCATTTTTTTAAGGCTAAGGAGGTGCAAGGAGTGCATCTGCTTCTGCCTCCATCTAAAACATCTGAAGCCTCCAGTGCAAAATTCACATCATCCAGGTACATCCAGAACCTATCTGTCACCAACCATACTTACTGTAGTGTATTTTCCCAGCTGGCAGAGTGAAGGGAAGGTTTCCTGGTGAGCTTTTCGGATCTTCTCAGTGAGATCATCCAACTCTGCTGTCATTTCATAGTTTTCTGTGGACTCCTGCTTTGAAGGTTCCTTCTTCTTTTTGTTCCTATCATTTCTGACAGCTATAGAAAAAGCAGAGACACAGATCAGGTGATTATTCAGATCACCTCATGATGCTCTTGCTGCTCTACTTCATTACACTGAAAAACGCTTTTATTTTAAACATAAATAATTTTAAGTGAAGATAAAAATGTTATACGCACGGAGAATACTAACACAAGCTTAATTACTCAATGGTAAGAATTAAAGTTAATGGGATAATGCTGAAACCAAACTTCCATAGGTGCTTGTTGTGAAAGTGTCTCCATGCTCCCATAGCATCTACCTTCCATGAAAGTCTACTGCAACTTCACATGCACTCTGAGGGTCTCAGTAACTTTGTGAGGTGGGAATTTTCCACCGCATCATTACAGCTGCACACGGTGAGTGGCGAAGTCCTCTGCAGTGATGCAGTGGGTATTTTGTTGGATGTGATCAACACTAAAGAAATACAGCAACTGTCTCTCTTCTTAAATTTCTCAGTATGGAAGATAACAAGCCCATAATAACACAAACTCCACCATGCAAAAGTTATTAAAAAGGAAAGTTAAATTTGAAAACAGTAAAGGAAAGAAGATGAAACACATTAAACTTGAGATCTGAAGATCAAAGGAGAAGCACAAACACTTGAAAGAGTAAAAATGGCAGTGAAGCTATCTAACGTCGCTTGCCATCTGCTCCTGCACTCAGATCAGCCTTCTACCTTCCCCCGGCCGTGAGGGATTACTGGAAATATGCATTGTGCAGCACTCGTGCTGTAATTGATTTCCCACATATTTGTGTTTTGTAATAAAATATGACAGCTGCTCCATCACCATGCTACTCTTTGTTCTTTTAATGAAAATAGCTTAATTTTACAAAACGTGCCCGGGAGAGAAGTCTATGTCCGCAGTATTGCCAGTACTTGTGAATTTTATCAAGAGGCTTGTTGTTAGCTCAAGCTAACGTCTTAAGCGTAACCAGATGCGTAAGGCTTTAAAACAAAGCCAAACAAAATCAATCCCTCTCCCCAAAGACTCTGTGTCAGTTTTAAACACCCCAAAGACTAAATGCTGCTGGAAAAATGAAAAACAATCCTAAAATTCAGTGGTGTTCAAAACCTCCTGATATTTAAACTGGGGCCCTGAACTCTGAGGATGCAGCTGGGCTGGGGACACCTGAGGATGGGCAGAGATTTCAGATGCCCCTGCCCCCCTTTCCCAAAAGGACATCTCTCTGTACTGTAGGGAGGGATGCACAGCAAAATGGGAAGACACCTAGAGCCACCCCTTTTCCCTCATGGGTTCCTCAGGTCCATTCTCCATGGCATCAAGTCTTCTGTGGTTGCTCCCTCCATGCTTACCAACCACAAATGATTGCAAAGAGCGGACAAACAATAAATGTTTCAGGAGAAAGAGGAAGTTTTGATACAGGCTCATCTACAGCATAGGTTAAAGATGTGTCATTTCTGAGAGAACAGTAAGAGCAATGTGGGAAAATGGTGGGGTGGGAAAGCAGCGGAGTCAGGGGCATCTACAGAAATAATGTAATATGTGTAACAGAAAACATGGGATAGGGACAGTGAATACTGTTGCTCCTTCATGAGGCCATCAGGCACATAATCCATAAGACAAACAGCTCTGGTTTCCTCATGAAAGGTTTGACTTTCACAGAATGGTTTGATTTCAAATGGACCTTAAAGACAATCCAGTTTCAATTCCCCTGCCAGAGGCAGGGACACCTACCACTAGAGCACATTACTCAAAGCCCCATCCAGCCTGGCCTTGAGCACTTCCAGGAATGGGGGATCCACAACTTCTTTGGGCAACCTTTTCCAGTGCATCACCATCCTCATAGTGAATTTTTTTTCCTAATATCTAATCCAAATCTATCCTCTTTCAGTTTAGAACCATTACCCTTTGTCCTATCACTTTGTCAATGCTGAACAGTCCCTCCCCTTCTTTCCTGTAGGCCCCCTTTGAATACTGAAAGGCTGCTATATGATCTCCTCAGAGGCTTCTCCAGGCTGAACAACCCCAATTCTCTCAGTCTGTCTTCATACGAGAGGTGCTCCAGCCATCTGAGTATCTTCACAGCCCTTTGCTGGACCCATTCCAACAGGTCCATGTTCTTATGTTGGGGGGTCCAGAGCTGGATGCAGTACTCTTGGTGGGGTCTCACCAGACCAGAGCAGAGGGGCAGAATCACCTCCCTTGACCTGCTGGCCATACTTCTTTTGATGCATCCCAGGATATGCTTGACAACTTTGCAACTGAGAGAACTCTGACCCCTATCCAGCAGGTATTTTAAGGATGAACTTGACTTTAACTGTGTGACCAGACCCACTCCAAAGTCAATTATTTGCTCTGCTGGGTCAGCCCTGATGTTGAGCACCCCACTGGATTAAAGTGGGGTGCTCAACAGATTAAACTGACCTTGAACACCGTCAGTTCTGGTGTCTGAAGCAACATAGACTCAAAGGAGGTCAAGAAGGGTGGGCTGAAAAAGTAGCTTCTTGTGAAGGTTCAATGCTATCAGTGTAGTCAGGTTTAGGGGTGGGAGGCTGCTCCCCCCCCCCCCACCCTTTTTTC